>CAEGAF010156241.1:0-62080 GCA_903067075.1 Micropoecilia bifurca
ACACATTATTATTATTATTATTATTATTATTATTATTATTATTATTATTATTATTATTATTATTATTATTATTATTATTATTACAGACTAAAATCTCCAGAGACCAGAATTCCTAAGGCAGTTAAAAATAAACTAAATCAAATTAATGTGTTACCATCACAAATCTAGTGATGTCATATGTTCCATACATAAATATCTGTAAATTATGTGGTTGTGCTTCCTGAATCACATAAGTTATCTATATTTAATTTAAAAATAATATTTTTTTTAAAAAATTGAATCAAATCTTTGAAATTAATTATTCAGGTAAAAGTCTCATTATATTTAATGTATTTTTTTTTTAAATAAAAATCTGTTCATTAAGTTGATAAAATCAACTTAATAGAAACAAAAATGAACAAATGTGTTATTTCTTGACATTTACTTACTTTATTAGTCTTCATTTTGTCTCTTTATCATACATTTAACTACTTCAGACTGATATCTTTCATATGGATCCAGGAGTAAAGACACAAAAGGACACATTAGGTTCAGTAGTGTTCAATGACTGTTTGTTTGCTGAAAGCTCGAAGAAAAAAAGGGATTAAAAGTTTTTAATATCCTGTTATCAACTTAAAGCAGCTTTGATAAAGATATTAGACAGAAACTTGATGTCTCTGATATTAAAGCAGATCCTCTTTGAAGAGGCCACATGATCAGAATGACTTCACTGAAGAGGCGAGATGAAGACTGAGGCTGTCCTCTTTGATTTCACGCCCATCTTCCTGTAAAATCCTGTAATCCACTGTAACAATCATTACTTACTTACAAGCAAGAGCCACACTTTGCTGCTGGGACACAAGAGATGGAGTCTGAAAGTATCGGATCACATGGATCTTTGACTATTTTAAAAGAAGTTTCCCACACAAAGGGAAAATCAATTTCTAAAACATGTTTTTAATTTCTTGTTGCGGGTGTCACTGAGTTCACTCACTGCCTGCTAATTCCCTTCTGTCTTCCTCTTCTGAGGCTGCAAATCTCAGATTATGAGTCAGATGCACCAGGTGGGTTCTGCTCATCGAGCTGCTGGCCCACAGTAGGGGAACAATCCACACATGAAAGTGGCCACAGGGAAGCAAAGCAACAACCTTTCTGAAACACAAACATGAGGATAAGATGATTAGTTTTCCAAGGAAACCCTTAAAATGACAACATGAGGAGTAAAACTGTTCTCAAATAACCCAAACTGAAGTTTTGAATATGTACCCAGTCAGTGAGCTGATTGATGCTCAATGGAAAAACAGAGAAAAGTCCACCTGTCAGCCCAGCCTGAGCCAAGAAGCTGCTCCACAAGGCGCAGCTTGTCCTTCTGCTTCTGAGGTTTGATGAGGATTCTTACTTGGCATCAGATACATATCAAGGACCATATTGATATTTTTATCAGCCTAAAATAGAGACTCTACCAAACAAACACAACGTGTCACTTTATCCTGGAGTTTAGCTTTACTTTTGAAAGGTTCACAGAATTTTAAGAATGTTTCGATTTTAATCTTGCATCAAACTCAAACTGTTACAATACAACAATCTTCTCATCTCTCTCTTCTTTCTGAAAACAAATCTGCATCAATATTCATCTTGTAAAAGAGGCTCCATTGATCTTTTTAATTTCCTGTTTCTGCCACTTCTGAGTTTTTCAATAAAATGGCAACAACAACTCCTGTCTGCACATTTCTGCCACATGTCTCACAGTTAATTGGCTTCTCTGCTCATCGTTTCACTAAATCCACCGTCACACCCAAAGCGCAAAGCTGAATCATATGAAAATCCACTCCATTCAATGCTTTTTACCCTAAAATCTCCCTTTAACTCTCTTTAGTCCATGATTTAAATTTTTTATAAATTCGGAAAAAGGGAAACTTGCTAATCTTGCGAATCCATCACAGATGCCATATGGAAAATCAAAACTTGATGTTCTGATCCAAATTATGTTTTTCTTTTTTTTAACACAACTATTATCAGGATAGTATACAAGTTTGAAACCTCTGGCTACATCCAGACATATGTTCCTCTATCATTAAAGAATTGCTTTATTATTATTCTGAAGGACAGGTGGTTTTAATTGAAATAGTTTCAAAACTTTACAGTTGGTTTTCCAGGTCTTAATATGAAAGACAAGCAGAAAATTTAGTAAGTAAAATAATTGAACAAACTGTATTTCTTATTATTTTTCTAAAAGATATTTATACTTAAGCAAACACAAATAAATTCATTTATTTTCAGATAACATCTGATTAAGTGACATTTAACAAATTTTTAATCCTTAGAGTCACTGAGTAAGTGACTTTAATTTTTTTTAAGTTGAAAAACATGTAAAGGTGTATAAATTGTGATTGCGGCTCAGTAAATAAGGTCTGTTTACTTAAACATTTTAAATGTAATTTATGAAGTAAATTATTTTAATTTAGATCAAATTATTCTAGAACTGCATATTTCAATTATGTATATTTTTATTTTATAAACGATGTAATACAATATTAATGATAATTTTTAGTAAGTTGTTTTCAACTTATCTAATAAACGGGTTAAGTTTTAGAATGTCAGGCTCTGAAGGGTTTATCTCAGTTTGATGTTAAACACTAAAACAGCATTTTTATTTAGTTAGAATATGTTTAAATAACCACAAATTGATCCATCCTGATTTGTAAAGTCAAAGGATTTTAGATTTATAAATAAAATCTCTTGAAGAGACTTCAGCATCATGTTATCTAAGGATTTGTGGAACATCCATAAATCCAATAAAGCTTTATCACTGCCAAATGTTCAGACTGTTGTACAGAGTGTGTGCAGCAGTGAGGACCCTGGCCAAACTGAGGTCAGGTCAGGGTGCAGCAGCAGATTTATCAAGTTTTGGCCGTGTTATAAAACATGAGTCTTGTCTCTCGGTGTGCTCCGCCCTGTCTCATTGTTTGGAGTCCTAACCTGTCCGGCCCTGAAGAAGTCGGGGGACTTCCTCCCATTGTTCCCTTCACCTTTTTTGAGACTTTTCTCTGAAAACATCATGACGACTTCTTATTGCACCAAAACAACTGATTGTGCTGTAAATCCTGGGATTCAACATCTAATGGTGGTAATAAACATGACTGTAATATTGCTGTAGTATAATAATCAAGCAGTAGTATGCTTTAGTAAAGTTTAAGCTGCTGGTCAAATAAACTTGAGAACATTAAATAGCAGAATAAGGTTTTAGTTTGCAGCTTTCTCATGAAATTCCTTCAATCATTCTTTCTTGATAGTGACTTCATTTCATGCAAATCTCTGGTGTTTTTCTTTTTTTTACATTTATTGCTTAGTTCCTGGAATGAAGTTAAACAAAAGAACGCCCCCAGTCTATCAGGCATGCAGTTTTTCTCAGACTCTTGCATCTCTGAGGAGAAAAAGAGGAAATTGTTCGCCGGGCCTTTGGACCTGGCCCTCATCGGCCCCTTGGCCCCTGAGGGCTCGTGTGTGTGGTGCGTCTCATTCACCATTGTCCCACTGAATTTGTTGACATACAGTAAAGTGGGTCATGGCTCTGAAGTACTCGCTCTATTCTCAGATTTTGCGCTGGGGTTGGCATGGCAACCATGCTGGTTGATTAAACATGCGCAGAGGAGATGGGGGAGCAGGAAAGAAAAAGAGCGCTTGCCACTCGCTACAGGAGAAATGGTGGGTAGTGAGAGGGGGAGCGGCATAAAACGGAGCAAGGAAAGCAACGAGACAAGCGTGTTATACCCTCACTGACACAGATCCACCGTCCCCCTTCTACCCCCCGCCCTCCTTTCTCTTTAACTCCACGAACCAACCCACCACCTCCCTGCCCCCCACACATAGCTCCTCTGATAACGAGCACCAGCAATCACGTCTGATTGGATGCATTGTGGCGCAAACTAATCATAACCAAACAAACATGATGAGGTATTCTCTACCAATGGTTCTGTTTTCTCCTATGTTAGGTGCATTGTTCTAGAAAGATCAGATCTGATTTTTCAAACTGAAGACATTCAGGTTACCTGACTTCACATTTCTACCCAGATTTATTTCTGCTAATTACATAGATTTGAACCTAAATGCAATTTAAATGCAATTAATCCCTTTTTTTCCCTATGCAAAGGTATGACACCTTTGGTCCACCTGTAAATCTGACACACTAACAACAGTGATAGATGACAAACCGCTTCTCTAGACCCTTTCAGGTTCATTTCTGCTTCTAAGCTGGTCTGATGAAACACTGCAAAAGACTATTGTGTTCAAGTTGTGCTACAAGGAGTTAGCCTATTAGCTATTCAAGCATAAAAAAGCATCTCAATGCTAAACATGTAGCAGCTAACGTCAGCGTATCCAGTCCACTGAAGAAGCTCCAAGAATGATCAGGGTTTCCTAAACACTGGGAAGGAAGCTGTATGTGCAGAGAAGTACTTTGCACCAGTTTGATTGTTGAATAAAACGAATATCTGATTAAAAGCAATACAATATTTAGTAATTTAGCAGCAAAAAGGGTTTCTGAATTGAAAATGTTGCTTAATTTGTGAATAAATGGTTTTGTTAAAATGCAATTAGTTGTAATCAATTAATGAAAGACCTGGCAATTAGCTGCATTCCTTTTCATTTCCCCTTAGATGGTGCTACATTTGTGAGGTAAAAGCACTTTATAGTTGAGCAGCAGAGTTGAGTAAGTGAGTTGTTCCCATGAAAACCTTGTCAGTTGTTCTCCAGCAGACGATTTAATCTGATATTACTGAGATCTCATGAAATCTGAAGGAACTAAACATACTGAAACTTCAGAAATAGACGAGAGAACCAAACACAACCACGAGAACCTATAACCAGGCTTGGTCACACACTGATGTGGGACGACGTCTCATTCTTCTACTGGAGAATTTGATTGGTTTTGGGGGGTTTTGGCCATAACCCAGATTCTCTACTCTGCTGTATAACCTCCAAATGTATTTTTCAAACAAATGCGGCACAAAGAAGTAAAAAACACAAAGTATTTCTCATTTCCAAAGGAGCATGTTGCCAAGAAGCATTGATACTATAAAGAAAGCCCACGCATTTCTGAATTTTCTCTGATAAAATATCTTTTTAGATTAGAAAACTTGAAGAGGAAACGACCTATAATAAATTAAAGAAGATTATTCATATTTACAGTCTTTAAACTCTTGTTGAAATCCACCGTAGATTTAAAGAAATTACTGGATCATGCACGTTTCCCAGATAAAGGTTTATGTATTAATCAAACATTCTTGCAGCCACATTGAACAAATTGGAGTATTATTGAAGGTCAATGTATTTCAATAACTCCACCAAGTGAAACACATTATTTAAGTTATACAAAGTGACGTTTTAACACCTTTATTTCTCTAAAGGGGTAATGACTTTACATTAACAGCTAATGAAAGCATATTTCAAATTAGAACATCAGACCAATAAAAATGTTTAAAAACAGGAATGTGAGCTTAATAACAAGTATGTTTAATACCTGCTTAAAGGTTGTTATTTTCAAAAGGTACTTTTAATCTGACAATTGAGACTCATATCCTAAATATGAGTTTGAAAAGAAACAAAAAGGATAAAGGGAAGGATTTTAAAGTTAATTCTACTTGGTAACAGAAGTTATCTGACTTTTAACAGGAAGGAACTGAACTTTGAAAATAACATCTAATATCTTAACGGTCTACAATATTGTGGTAATAAAAAAGGGGAGTAGATATCAAAAATTGCAGATCCACCTTGATGACGGTTTCTCAGACCCGAAGAGGAAAACAGTATCTACTGTTGATCAGAAGCAGCTATTTATGGTTATTTCTCTTCCTGCACTTTTTGTGTTTCGTCTCGGGGAATCTGACTCCTCCTTTCCTTTCAGCTGGTTTTTCTGCTGCTGCAGCAGCAGTCCTGTCTGCTGGGAGGTCACTCAGATGGCAGGAGGTACTGAACTCTCAGATTCCTCACTTTGGATTTGGAAATGCGTGACAAACTTTAAAAAGCTCTGTGAAGGAAGCTGAGCAGAATGTGTCTTCCTGGACGAGACGCCATGAAGGACTCAGCAACCAATGAGAGGCAGAACAGTGTAAAGTGTGATTCCATTTATATTAGATGGTTGTTAATGTGACCAATTTTTTTCAACCACATTTTTCAGACTCAAGAGAGACTGAAATTACCAACAATGGCAGATAAAATGTTTTCACATTCGAGCTTCTGGATGCTTTTTATCAAGGGAAAAAAAAATCTTCCACTGGAACAGGAAGGATCTTTGACTAGACCGACGTCCAGAACAGATAGTTTACAGGGAGTTGGAAGAAGGCAATTAAATGAGGTGAAATGTGCAAATATCTCTTAACTTCCGCAGGTGTTTGGTTGTTTGGTGCACTGCAAAGGTCAAAAGATCATCTAACACTGATCTAATTTAGTCTAATTTTAGTTTTCAAGATGAAGATATTAATAACAAAATTAACACATCTCATCCTTTTATCTGATTGATTGTGACAGCTTCTTATATTGTACAGTGTTTAGTACTTTCACTTTTGCAGGTGTAAGGAAGTGCAGATGCATGACTGTAGGCAATATTTACCCAAATGGTGTTGAAAGTTTAATAAATTCTCCATAATTAATCAACCTGGTCTCATGAAATAATGAATGAATAACACCCAAACTCGTGTTTTCCTTTTCACACTTCACACTGTCAACTTCAGCCATGACCCTAATCATTCTTTGTGTCACTTAATGCTGTATGATTACACACTCAATGGCTAAAATCCGCTTAAAACCGTGACACACAAAAAGGTGCCTGAACACACTGGATTATAGGATTCAACAAATGATGGTCAGCGTAATGAATTTAAAAATGTTGACTGGCTCTTTCTTGATGACATTGATCAGGAGTCAAATGTAGACTTCTGTGGATAAACTGTAAATATTTTTATTCATACTGCTGTGAATTTCAGGTTTTATCTCAAATATAGCTTATAATTAAACATTTACAATGACTGATGTAAAATGATTCATGATCCTCAATTTGTTCAACATTTCGATGCCACAGCGGAGCAGTAAATCCTTCGTTAATGAAGCCCACCATCATCCTGAGCCGTCTTCCCTCTGCTAGACGTCATTTAGCTCTGAGCATATTTAAGCACTGAAAAGTTGACTGGGTCACTGAGGATCTGAGGGTGTGTGTGTTTCTTTTGCCTGCTGGATGACACTGACAGATGGAGCAGCGGTGGGAGGTGGAGGCAGGATGGGTGATCCTTTCTCTTTGTATTAAACAGACGCCTTCTGCTGATTGGGCCGTGGTGTTTTGGGGTCACATTCACTTTTTACACCAGTTTGTGTTTATTGGAGAGGTTTTATCATGTGAGGATGCATTATGCAAATCCCACAGAGTTCTTTGTTTAAATAATTTAATATGTTAAAATCCTTTTTATTTTGCATCATAATATGTTTAAATGTAACAGATTTTAAGCTGATTGAGCTGTTGCTAATAGGATATGCAATCCATAGTAAAGGCAATCTGCAACAAATTCAGTAGGACAAAATTCTTAACGTTCACAGAAAATATTTAAAAAAATAAAAATAAAAATGTTTTTACATATTTTCAGATCTACTGTAGCTTCCTTGACCTCTAATATAGCATAGGATTTTTTATTTTTACCATGGCTAAGCAAAAAGCATGAATAAGTCATGCGAGAGGCTTCCATGCGGTTGTATTGTGAGACTCCTAAATTATGGATCAAACGCCCAGCAGCTCCACCTCATCCTTCATCGGCCCAAACTTTGGGTCAGTTAAGCCTAGCAAAAAGTTATGGAGAAGAAAATCTTGTTTCTCTGTATCATTTGTTCATCGCTGCACTCATTCAACATATATATTTATATATTTATATCAGGGAATAAAATGGTCATCCAAAGTGTCTCCATTCCACAAAATTAAAAGCAGAGACTCAATAAAACATCACTCATGTTACAGCCAGTCACTAATCCACACACTGTGCTCATCCAACGCAGCACCTCCACTCAGCTGTTTCCATGGAAACATGTCCTCACACTAATGCACAACAGGCTATTTTAATTGTAGCTTAATAAGCAAAAATAATTAAGACTTCTGTTTTTCCTCCATATGAATTATTGATAATTGACTCGATTATGCTTCAGATGAAAATGAGCAACATTAAACCAGAAGGAGAGAATGATTTTTGACTTGGTGTAATCTGTGTGCAAGGAATGTAAATAATGCAAAAGTAATAAACATCAATCGAGGCCAGGCCATAAATCTTTCATACGATGCTCTTTCCCCATCGTGTTGAAATCGTCTCTGCATGGCTGCAGCAACACATCTCATCGGCACGTCCTCAAAGTGTATAAAGAGACATAGTCTTGTTTTTTTAATCAACGCAGAACGAGAAAAATCACAGCTATGACTTGAATAGGTGAGAAAAAAAGTCTAAAATAAAAACCACAAAAAGAAATTATTACCAGAAAACATGTTTTTTGTGCCGCCTGTAAGGCATGAAACCTGTAAGATGTTTGTACATTTAATGTCTGCTTTGGTGAAATTCTGATGTATGGACGGCAAATGTGATTGGCTGCATCTATCACGCTTCATGTGAGTCACCATCGGGTCAATAAATCCGGTCATGAGACTGAGAGAAGAGAAGTGGCAAACTCACCATCTGTCCTGGAGGATTTTCAAACAATTAGATGTTTGAGGCGAGTTTAGGATGAACAGAAACAACAACATAAAGCCACCAACAGGAAAACTGTGTTAGAAAGAAAAAGTCCGGCAGGGACAGGGGCGGATCTACAGGGACTCAGGGTGGAGGGGGCCTGTTGCCCCCCTCAGTAAAGCCAGAAGCGACTAATAGCGTTCAAATTAAATATTCATTCACCATAAATATGTAATTATAAGTTCAGTCTTAAGTCCCAGAAAAACCTAGTCTTGGTTAAGGTTTTCTTTTTGTTAAATATTCTTAGATCTAGACTTTATTACCATTCCACTAAGATTCAACCCAGGAGGTTCAGCATCGCTACCTCGCTAAAACCTCTTGTCACGTTATTTTACCCGCCACTGGATACCTACACATCCTTCTCCACATTCTTCAGACACAAGGCAGACCAATATTTCAAAAAAATTTAAGATACATGTCTGTCATGACTGAAAATGTTCTCACATTAAAGCTTTCAAGCACGTTTTCTATTAAATAAAATCAAAACATCTGTTTTCTTACAACTAAAAATGACAAAAGTTCTTCCAGTGGGTTCTGGATCTGCTCTATCATTTGGTCTCAGTTGAATATTCCTAAAGTCTTCAAAAGCATCCAGAAGAAATCCTGAACAGTATAGAAGGAGGAAGTACAGCTACGTTTGTCTGAGATCTCCTCGATTTGGTCAACATCGTTATCAGAGAAGGTTGGAATGTAGATGTTGCACTGAATCGAGAGTCTTGTTATTTTGTTTCAACTCTTTCCTTATGTCAACCCAAAGGATCTGCACCTGCTTTACTGCAGAGAAGCTCCAATCCGTCTGTCTCTGGTTGACGAACGCTTGTGAACAAGTCAACAAGGTACTTGAATTCCTCAACCTGGATCAAGCAGTCCAGTTTATTCACATCGAGAACCACGGCTTCAAAACTTTAAAGAACCTGCAGACTGATCCACTGCATCCTGAATACTATGGCTAGTAGAATCACTTCTTCTTCTCTGCATTTCTGTTAACACAAGGAGAATCACTTTGTGCAGACACCACTCATCCTCTGTGTATGTAAGGACTGGTTTGTGCTTCAAGGCCACATAAAGTCTTCTTCAGATCCACTAAATACTTGCAAATTGGACAACCAAACTCCTTTTGACACCCAGAAAAGTCCGATGGACATGTTGTGGTGTTGGCAAGGATTTATTTTCCTCAACTAAAATATTCAGAGTAGGCATTTATGCATCAAAATCCTGTTCATTTAGTCCAAAGTCAGTCAAACAACAAACCAAGAACAATGCAGAAGCTAAGTGGACTGGACTTTCTTCTTCATTTTTTCATCTGTCATGTTGTTGAAAACAGTCACAGGCTGATTCTGGGGTGAAGAAAAATTAACTTGCACAAGGTGTTGGGAAAAGCCAACATTCTCTGCGCGCCCAGATAAAATGGTTAAAAATTAAACAGTGTGTCTGAAAACACATTCCACAGCACAGCAGTGGGTGAGGATGCAGATAATGAACCCTGGGAGAGGCTGGAGTCGTACCAACCAACCGTCTGAATGCTCAGCACAGCCTGGCAGGCGGATCAGCTACTCAGTATTCCACTCAGGTCTACCAGGAGAATCAGAAGCAGAGTTGAGGAGCAGAGATGCTATTCTGACGCTTCCTTTGCAGAGAAAGATGGAGACTGTTACTGCTGCTAACATCTGATGCTGAAAACAATCTGAATTTGATCCTGTTTTCATCTGTGCTATAATTTACAATAACAAAATTAGGTTTTCTTTCAAAACAAATAAATGAATGCAGATTGAGCATGAAGCAGGCTTTGTTTATGTTATTAAAATGTCTGCTGGTTTATTTGCTGCAGTGCCTTGCAAGGCTTATTCCGCTGCAGCACAGGGAATAGGTTTAGCTTCTGCTGCTGTCTGTCTGAAAAATGACTGACTCAGAAACACAAACAAACACCCAAAGACACGGCGGTGACTCATAAATCTAACCAATTCATATGACAGCTGCATACATCAGCGTTTACAGTCCCAGCCTCTCAGGGACGAAGACGGACTCCTCCAAACTGGACCACAGCCAACCAGTCTCTGGTCACCCACAGGTCCTCTGGGGGTGAGCCTGGCAGAAGAACAGGGTTAAAGGTCATGATCTCGATGTAAATCTCAGGAGGGGATTTCATCCGATATAAAATGTCAGCATTGCCCAAAGGGTTGGGCAGCTCTTAGTATAAATATAGGTCTGGAGTCTTTAAACTGCAAATTGTTCCATTTTCAATTCATATTCCTAGGCAAAACTTTTTCCTAATAAGCATTTTTAAACAATGGCTAATCAAATAAAAGATTCATTTTATTCAGACATTTTGTTTGGCATAAAAACTGGACCCAGTTAAAGAACCACAGGTCCAAATTTTAAAATTGTAACCATAAAAGACAAAAACATGTTGCAAAGTTGCAAGATTTTCCAAGTGGATACCATGTAAATCCAAGTAGGACTTTTTTTATTTCAACAGAAATGCAGATTATGTGTTAAAAAATGAAACGATGAAGAATCAAACATCTTTCTTTATTTTCTTTTTCCATAATTGCAAAACAAACACTAAATGTGCTTGTGTGTGTGTGTGTGTGTGTGTGTGTGTGTGTGTGTGTGTGTGTGTGTGTGTGTGTGTGTGTGTGTGTGTGTGTGTGCAATGTTTAGCTGTCATAATCATCATTTCTTGTCACTAATAGACTTATTCTGATTTGAGTTATGGTGTCGATCCTAATTCAGAAAGCAGTCTGTCCAAATCTCGTTCATCAATGTGGTATATTAGAATTTACCAGTTATCCTAAAGAAAATGATTATTTCTAACCCATAGAAAACGATTCTCAGATTTAGTCTTGGAAGTTTCTGTTTCCATGCATGGATATCTGCTGCTGAACTCTCCTCTGAATGATGCAGATTCTCCACCAGTGAACTGAGACACAGGTACAACCTTCTGATGGAGTTTCCTCATTTGTGATGTTGGGCTGAATTATTTAAAATCCTGCAGACGGGAAAGTCGTGTCTCCCGGCGTGAAAAGTCTTCTTGAATTTTGCTCCGACTCAGTCAACTAACCGAGGAACCTGGCTGTGTTTCCAGGATGCTTGGAGTGTTGCATCAAATGCCTGGGCGGCATCCCGTACCCGTCCCTGGTAGCTACCATCCTGCTGTATGCCGGCGTTGCCCTGTTCTGCGGCTGCGGACATGAAGCCCTGTCAGGCACCGTCACCATCCTCCAGAACTACTTTGAGGTTGTGAGGAGCCCAGTGGATGCGCTGGATGTCTTCACCATGTGAGTGAAAAATATCAGTTTGCAAAGAGAAACTGATCACAGTAAAAATGAGGAGAAAACTAATCCCTCAAATCAGATTGTAATATTGCTGAAGAATGTGTAAGTTTGTGTTTATTGCTCCATTTTTTCTTTGTGTGAAGTTATTGTGAATTTCCATACGACAGAGTAATGTGGTTTTCTATATTTACTCTGCAGGATTGACATAATCAAATATGTGATCTATGGCATTGCTTCGGCTTTCTTCGTCTACGGCATCCTGCTGATGGTGGAGGGATTCTTCACCAGTGGAGCCATTAAGGATCTGTATGGAGACTTCAAGATCACCACCTGTGGACGCTGTGTCAGCGCTTGGGTATGAGTCTGCATGCTTCACCATACGCAGAGTTTAAACTCTCCAGGCCTGAGGGGTTTGATAGAGAATATTAGTGAGCAAACTAAAGATTATAGCAGACTGGTTTTGTATTAACATTTTGTCCTGGTTATAATTTCTTGATATCATACTATCTATACTACATGATACTATCTATCATCTTCAGACATAGTAACTTAAAAGATAATATAACAAAGAAAGTAAGCTATGGTTTAAATAAACTTATTAGCATCATCAGACAGATTTTTGACAAAAATAGAAAAATTAAGCTAAGCTGATTCAAGGCATAAGAAAGCTAAGCTTCTTCTTAAGACCCTGGATGTCAACATTGGAGACCAAAGGCTCTTAAACGCCCACAAAGTGTAAAGATCTTCAAATAAAGCATTTAAGTCAAAGAAATCCTGAATTAGCCAACCTTTCAATTCACTCAAATGATCTAAATTAATAGAAGATTAAACATATTTATCAAGTGTTTTTGGTAACACTTTAGTTGAAGGGGGTGAATAAGTCTGTCATGATACTTTCATAAACATGACATAACTCCTGTCATGAACGTCAATTAGCCTTTATGAATATTTATGACTGTTATCATAAAGCTTCATTTGGTAAATTGACGCTTTATGATAACAATTTATATCATTACTGATATAAATTTGTTATAAAAGTATTACTGATTGCACTTTAAAAATTAGGTAACTTTATGTTATTAAAGGTAAAGTTTAAACAATAATGATTTCTTGGGTGTTACCGTGTTTTCTTTAAATTTTTCCTTTTATAGAAACAAACTTTTAAAGAATTTATTTCTGCAAATGTCATTCATAGATTTCCAACATATGACATGCAAACCACCTAATAAATAAAATGTTCAGAATGCTTTGTCAACTTTGACATTTTTAAAATAACACTATTATTTGTAGGTCTTAGCACGGTGCTCTCATATTAACCCATGTCAGCTTCTGATTGGCTGATCAGTCCCTCATGATGACTCCTCCCCAGAAGATCATTCAGCTGAGGAGGGGAACTGAGATTGGAGACTCAAGTAATTTTATTAAGAAGACTTGGACAACCAGGACACACAGAACTGACCAATCGTTCAAGATTGTTTAAGTTCTGTTTTTGATTGAATCATGAGCTACGTTTTGATCATCTATTTCTGGGTAAAGTTGTGCAGCACTTGGGTTTTTCCTCCATACGTCTAGTATCTGTGCTCAACATCCGTAATTATTAATAAGTGCCTTTACCTCCACATCAGCTTTCTGATTCTCTATGCAACAGCCAGAGCATAAAGAAACCAGTACTACCTGCTGCAGAGGTTCTGAAAATGTGACCAGGAAAAAGCAATATTAACTATGATTTTATTAAGATGTCATATTCTTTTCAGAAGTTATCTAGTTTCCTGTGTTTATTTTCAGTTCATCATGCTGACTTACATCTTCATGCTGGCCTGGCTCGGAGTCACAGCTTTCACCTCCATTCCTGTCTTTATATATTTCAACATCTGGAATATTTGCCAAAACGACACTGTGCTGGAGGGGGCGTCGCTGTGCCTCGACCCGCGTCAATACGGTAACAACGTTTTATCCGATTCTTCACCCTGTCCATTGCTCTCAGATTTATTCACAACTTCTGAAGTCCATGTGTAGATCATGCACCCAGAACAGCTGCTCTAGGTCAGACAAATCTATAGCTAACTAGTGGCTGCACTTATATGAAGTGAACTTATATAAAAGCCAATATTCAACTCTGAAATTGTGATACATCAAAGCCAGGTTTGTCTGAAGTGCTGTTAATGTTTCAAATCAGATTATGCTTATGATAGTAGAATTAGTGCCATATATTCCAGCCCATTAACCACCAGCAGGCGCCTCACACAGCGATTGAGTGTCAACAACAATTTGCCACCACAGAGACAATGAGAACTTGTCTCTGTGTCTCTTGTTCATATGAGAACTGTTTTATGAAAGCCGTTTCTACATTTTGCAGATTGTTTCTGTGCTCTGATAAAAGAAGAAAAACTCACCTGACGATAAAACTGTTTCTGCTTATCACAGGCATTGTCCCGCTTGCTGAAGCAAAAACTGTGTGTGCTGGATCAGAGAAGTTCTACAGGATGTGTGGATCTACTGAGGTAAGAGATTTAGTGATGGAAAATGTTATTTATTGCACCCTTTCAACAAGTGAAAGAAGCATGTGTGCAGAACCAAACCTATCCATAAATAATGGAGGTTATGTAGGTATCCGTACATAAAACAGTGCACAGATGAGCAGAATGCAGCAGGCATTGGGGCTAAAGCTACATAGATGTTTACAACTGGATATGGCACAAATCAAACCACATGACCTCCCACTGAGAATAACACTCAACATTTGCAGCTATCAACATAGATTTGTGGGGTAAATATACATGCACACCAGACATTTTATATCTTTAGTTGAAAAGCTTAATAAGACATTTACTTCAAAATTATGCACCAGTTGGTGTTTATTATGCAGGAATGGCTATTTCTTTGTAATTCATTCTAATCTGAAAGCTACAATTAAAACCAGCCAGTTCTGTGTCAGTGATTAAGACGGTGTGATTTGTTTCTCCATGCAGCTGGATATGACGTTCCACCTCTTCATCTGTGCCCTCGCTGGAGCAGGAGCCGCCGTTATTGCAATGGTGAGCCACCAACAGCAAAATGAAATCAATATTTCAAATGTACCTCAACGTCTCCCCAAATGCAGAACTCTAGAGATACCAGCAGAATTCAACAGCTCTGGCTTGTGCACGATCTCATTTGTTTTAAGAAGAATGTGCAATCCTCTGATTAGCTGCAGGAAACTGAGGAAAAACACTGGGAAACTGGTGACATTTTGTTGTTTCTTCTTGTGATTCCCTGGGAGATAAAAGAGGTAAGCAGAGGAAAGAAGACATTTTGGTGCAGTGAAAGAGACAGGGTTCGTCTCCCTCCCTCTTTTGGAGGCGGCGGGCATGTCATGCTGTTGTCATGGAAACAGGGAAAAGAAAGGCTCAGAGATCGTTGCAAACATCGCTCAGTAATTTGTGCAAAGCCATTTTCTGAGAAGCAGAAAGCGGTTGCTAGACAGAAACCGATGGCGCGAACGGTGGCTGGACTCGATGCCTCCTCTGGTTGTTTCTCTGCCAAACAGAAACCACAACTGAACCTCTAACCGATGCTGGTAGTTCTGAACCACACAAACACGGCCAAGAATCTTTAACGGGAACACAGACAAAAGGGAGCAACTGAATCCAAACGTGTAAATCTGAAGCCGTCTGGATCTTAGAAAGGTCGAGCGGTGCAGGAGTCAGGCCGGCAGGAGAAGCTGTCTTATTAAAGCACAAAACATTCATTATAATCTTTGCTACCATGGTAACGTCATGGTTCAAGGCATGGACCGACATCATGCTGCCACCTGGTGGACCACCAAATTAATATAATATACATCACAATAACAAGGTGGCAAAATCTCCATGTTTTCTATTTTGACCATCTCTGCTTCTCCTTGTGGAGCTGCGTACTTTAATAACACATATTTCAACTACAAATTTTCTTGGAATTAAATAATACAAAAAAGAGTAATCACATGACAATGGCAGACAAGCTCATAGAAAAATCTGTCAGGTCACAAAAAAAAGACCTCGCAATAAAACAGGTTTCCATGAACCTTCCAGATATGTGACATTGGCCTTTCTGTCATGTTGCCAAACCTCAGCGTCTTTAGTATCTTCACCTGCCACACCTGCTTAGTTACCATAGAGTCAAGACTCTATGCTACCACTTACAGTACAGAGTAAAGTGACAGTTTTGCATCTGTCCAAAACTCTCATCACCCTGATTCGACTTCAGATCTACAGTAATGTCTTCTTATCTTGTACAGTAAACTAATGGTATTCCATCTAAAAGGTGTAATAAATTCAGGTTGTACCATCACACGATTTAAGAAAATGGCTTCTATATTGTGAACGGCGTCAAATTAATTAATTTCTCGTTTATTTTGCATTCCTCCATTTTTCTCACAGATCCACTACTTGATGGTTCTGTCTGCCAACTGGGCCTACGTGAAGGACGCCTGCCGCATGCAGAAGTACGAGGACATCAAGTCCAAAGAGGAGCAGGAGCTTCATGACATCCACTCCACTCGCTCCAAGGAGCGCCTCAACGCGTACACATAGAGTCCAGCGCCAGGCCTGGCCCTGCCCCTCCTGCCTCCCCCTCCCACCCCCCCGCCTCTCCTCTCGCTTTCTCTCTGTCTCTCTCTACCATCCCCTCCTGAGGGGGGGCGGATGGCGCCTAGGGCCCTCGGCGCTGCTGATGTAACCGGTGCGTCATGTGACAATGTGGTCTGGGGGAGCTTCTCACAAAGCTCCTTCATCACAAGCAGCATCTCAAATGAAAAAAAAGCCCCTTTACCTCTCATGGATGGGTTTTTCTAATCATCGTCATGGCAGTTGTATTATTCTTGAATACGAGTCGTTTAGTGCTGATTGTAGTTTTAGTGTAGTTTGTAGAATCAGAAGTAGCAGTAATATTTCAGCTTTTTTTAAGTTTTATTAGAGTTTGTGTATAAATATTTTGTTTTTATTTGGTAATTTTGCTCGTTCATAATTTATTTCTTTTTCATTGATTTCTGAGGGGGTCAACAGGGGCTTTAAAGGGTTTTTAAGCACATTTCTCATGTTGTGTGTGTGTGTGTGTGTGTGTGTGTGTGTGTGTGGAGATTTCATGTGTAAGAGTGTTTTAAATGAATGAGTGCTTAGTTTTTGAAAATATTTTGCATCTCACACCTTAAAAAATGCAAATTTTGCCAGAATTCCCAGGGCTTAAGATACACTTTCACAATAAACAACTATTCAGTTTGTTTTTCATTATGAAGTAGCAAACCAACTAAATATTAAGAACCAAATCGATGCAAAGAAATATCTGCTAAAAAGAAATTATTATTAATATAAAGGCGGAACGAGCCAAGTTAAATTTAATTGAGGAGTAAATCTATTTTCAGAAAGCAGAGCATTATGAAAACTAATCTTGTGTTTAAGCAAACCCTGCACTGTAAATATGGTGACATCAAAGATGATCTTTATGTTTTTGCACTTCTGTTTAAGGAACATTAAAAAGAAACCTATCTGGTCTCCATCAATCTGAACTAAAAAGAACGAGCCTGAAGCTGAGAAGTTTCTGCTGTAACGTCGGTCCTTGGTGGATTAATAAGATGTGATTAATGTGTGTCACAGATTTTATTTGTGTTTTATGACAGTAACTGTGTTGCCTACACATTTCGCCATACGGCTGCAGAAACAGCCTGTCACTTCATTGCCTGCTTTGTATTTTTAACAGCCTCTCCCAACCCGTTTCATGCACTGACTTGACTTTTTCTGTGCTCTCTAGATGTAACCGCTTTGGTGTTCAACTGAAAGTTGGATAACTGTACTGTTAGTAAAGACTGTGAATTTACTGTGGATGTTTTTTTGTGGCATGGAGATTCCTTAATATAGTCTTATTGACTGAAAAGTTTATTTCCTTCTTTATTTTTGTAATTTAGAGCGTCTTGATGGATCAACCCTTTGTTTATATGTGCAGTAATGAACCTCCGACACTCACTGCATCTTATCCTTCTGATATTAGACCGTAGTCTTTGAGTTTTGTCTATTTAGTTTGTGATGAGCTTTCAATCATGTCTTACAGCTGATTCTCGTACCAACATGAGTTACTCTGTAATGATGAGAAAAAATGCTTTCAGCTTCCTCCTTGTATTAGTCTTTTGTACTTTCACTACAGATGCTCAACCACAGGCTTTAAAGGAAATCTGTTTTGTACATCCATGTGCCAACAGCTAGAAGTGGCTTATTTGACCTGTATGATCAAATTTGCTTGCATAAATAAAATTCACTTGTGTACTTGTTAATAATTATAAGAGTCAAGTGGACTTTTTTCCTTTTGTTTTTTTTTTTTTTTTTTTTTACATTTTTTCACCATGGGAACATTTAAAACAGGACTGTGCAGATAAAAAACATACTTGTCAAGATTTGTTTTTTTTATTTTATTTTATCTTTTAGATTAACCTGAAAAATGATGAACAAATATTTAGGTAAAAAAAAATTGATTTATTTGATTTTGCTTTGTTTTATTTTATGGTTTAAATTAACCAAAATATATATTTAGGTTAAGATTTTATTGTACAGATCACACTGGAAAAGCTGAAAAACATATTCGGGATAAGATTTTACTTTATTTTATTTCATTGTCTCGGTCTAACTGAGAATATTGACAGTAAGATTTTATTCCATTTAATTTTATTTTTTAGATTAACAATAAGTAGAATAAAAGAAAATGGTTAAGAATTTTTTATTTGTTTATTATTTCCATCGACCCGAGAAAGTCGGAAAATTTTAAGGGTCTTATTTTATTTTCTCTCATCTTGTTTAGGTGAACCAGAGAAAGTTAAAAAAAACAACTTCAGTTTAGATTATTATATTTTATGATTTAATGCATTTCACCACTAGATGTCTCCCTCCTCTCAGTTGTTCTGAACCTAAAAAGAAAAACAGGGTTTCCATATCGACTGGGGCTGCTGGTAAGGACGTGCAGCTTAATCTCACTGAGCAAATGACAGAATCCAACCTTTAATTTGAGCCAATGTTGAAGCCTAAATGCATCTTCAGAACCAAACAGATGCAGAGAGTAGAAAACAATACCTGCAGCTTTTAAACTCCTTATCTCCTTATCTAATATAAGTAACACAACAATGATGCAGGAATCAAGTGACAAATGATGTGCTCATCCCGTTGCTGATGTTCAGGTGTCGTTTGGCTTCTCAGCTAAAACTACTGATCCGCTCTGCCAGGGCAATAAATCATTTCCCAGATTACATTTTGCACGTTGGCGCCAGACAGAATAACTCCCCTGTCACTTCTTTCATATCCATCCCACGTAAATAATACAGCAGGGAAGACATTCTTGGAAACTTCAAAAAAAGTGAAAAGTGAACCAAATCTTTATTCTTTGGTTCAAACAAAAGTTAGGGACACGTGTACCTAGTCTAAAAGCAGAAACACAAATGAAGAGGTTGTTAAAGTGGATTAAGAAAAGCGTGGCTGGCTCACGTGAGACATGTTGAAAAGACAAGATGGAACGGGGCGAGGCTCTGTGGAGAGCATGTTGAAACAAGCAGTGTCTCCTGCTGCTGAGCCTGCGTGACCCTGTCACACCTACCAAATCCTTCTCTAATCCCCCCTCCACCCCAACCCACTGGTCAATCTCGCAGGTCACCTGTACCGAGCCGAGATCCTCAGCCTGGGTGCCGCTGTCTCTTACGGATTTTGACGGGTCCTTCTTTTGATTTTCTTTTTTCTCACGTTTTCTGGGAATTCTTCTGGCTTCCAGTGAATCCGGATGTCTTTTTTCCTGATATCTCCTCGATGTGAGCGTTTTGGGAGCATAGGGTGACACCATGCATCGACTGCTCTGTCTGCATGTATTCCTATGTTGTCTCAGTATGGCTCTGTCCTTTTGTCCCTCGCAGTGTACCTGTGTCTTTCATGGACGGGTGGACGGAACAGGAACCAGGTAACAAGAGCTTTACTGAGTGTAATGCACCTTTCCGTAAATGGAAGACTGTTGACCCCTAAAATGTAATACATTCAGAAAATCTAATTTTAAAAGAAAATAGTTCTGTTAGGGCAATCAGGGTCCACAACTTTGCATGCAATACTGAATGAAGAGTTCTTAGACACATCCCTACTGGAGTGTTCAGAAAACATTGGTGCAGGACCCAGACTGGCGTTTTAAAAGCAACTTACATGCACAGGCACCCAGAGAGTTTTATAATACAATTTATATGAAATATTCACATTGCAGAGGATTTCCCCCTAAGCCTTCTGACCTGTATTAACTTAATGTTGTTATTTTCATGGCATTGTGCTAATCCCTTTATAAGTGAGGAAGCCCGGCTTTCAGTCTGATTAGACTTTCTAAGAAACATCTGAAGGCAACAGTTCAGCCTGTAAAAAAGCCCCAAAACTGCAGGAAACTGAGAAATTAGCATTAGCGACAGATCTTGTGCTGGGATAATGGGCCCTACACATTCTGCTGTGATACTATGGGAGCTGTTTTTTTTTTTTTTACTTTCTTCAGATCCAGACAGCTAAACTTTGTCTACAATTACCCTTCAACAGAACTGTTTGGGTCAAAGGTTTTATTGCTCTACCAGCTTCTCAAAGTAGCTTCCTGCAAAGTTTTGCCCATTCCTCTATACAGGACCGAGTTTGGCTTGTAAGATGCCTTACTCACACACACCATTTCCAGCTCTGTTCACCAATTTTCTATGCTATTGAGATCAGGACTTTCTGACTGTGCCAAAGCCTTGACTGTTATCCTTAAGTCATTTTGATCTAATGGTGGTATGGTTAGGATCATTGGAAGACTCATTCATACCTAACCTTTAACATCTTGTCTGGTTTCAGTGTGTCTGCAGAATGTTTTTACCTCAGGTGCACCATTTAGTCCTACAGCTGGACTTCTCAGGCACATAGGTTTCAACCTCCAAATGTCCCAAAGGTTGCAATGAGGAAACACTTTAATTTTAGTTTTATCAGACCATTGAATATGTTTTCAAAAACAGGATAAGAAGAGTGAACTTAGAAACTGCAACGTGGCTTATTATGTTCTTTTTTGAAGCAATTGCCCTGTGGAGTAGCTTTTCAGTCCACATGCTACAGGACTAATGTCACTTTGGATAAATTGTGCTCTCTTACCAACAAGGTCTCTAGCTTGAGTCTCTGTTCTTGGGTTAGTTTGCAAGTTTGACATAAAAACATCTGAATAGTAGCAGATTGTGTTATTTCACACAACAAAGCAGTGTGTTTTATGTATTGCCTTAAAATAAACACAGGTGTGCCTTCATTTAACTTAAATGGTGGGAATTACCCCATGAGAAGCTTAAAAGGTCATGAACTCTTCATCCAGACTTTTCTATAGTGTTTAATGCTGGACTGCCCAAGTTCAGTCTCTTCTCCAACACACCTGAATGAATTAACCACGTGTTACCAAACCGCTTCAGAGCCGAATGACTGATGAGGGAATTCAGCCTCTTATTCAGATTTGTTGGAGAAGGGATGACTAAAAGTTACTATACAGTAGCCACTGAGGGCTCAATGTGAAAGTAACCTTAATGCATGTAAACTTCAGAATTTGAAGAAAGGAACTGACAATTCTTTAAAAAAAATGTCAATGTGTCATTATTCTAGCCTTAAGCAAACAGAAGTCATTCTTGTAATCCTACCTGACCTAAAGCAGGTAAAGTTTAGTCTGATTTAATAACTGCATTCACTCTTATAAAGTGAATGTAAGTACCTGGTTTAGACTGTAGGTCACATGATGTCTTTCTGTTAATGATGGGAGTTATTTATTCTCTGTTTGGGATTAATAAAGTAGATGTCAGACACCATGTGGATGTCTGACATATTTTCATCCTCTGTGGATGAAAAGATGAAGTGAATTCATCCAAATGCTCAGACTAGTGTATTTTTTCTCAGTGAAAAGCTAAACTTTTGCATTTGTATATTATCAGGTCAGAGGACTCCAAACCACCTTATACAGCGATTAGTCATTCACCTATAATGTAACTTACCAAATAAAAAATTACTTCATATGAAATAATATGTCTTCTAAAACAGGTCAACCAATTAATATTTGTCTTTCAGATCTGTTCTCTGTAACGACCCGGACATGTCTGACATCCCCGTCAACGTCCCTGTGGACACCGTCAAGCTCCGTGTAGAGAAAACCGCAGTGCGGCGAATCCCAACCGAAGCTTTTTACTACCTGGTGGAGCTGCGGTACCTCTGGATTACCTACAACTCCATCACATCGGTGGACACGGGAAGTTTTTACAACCTGAAAGTGCTCCATGAGCTGAGGCTGGATGGGAATATGATTTCCGTTTTCCCTTGGGAGTCCCTCAAAGAGATGCCAAGGCTGAAGACGCTGGATCTCCACAACAACAGACTCACCAGTGTTGCTCCTGAATCCATCCCCTATCTAGTCAACATCACCTATTTGGATCTGTCCAGCAATAAACTAACTACCCTGCCCTCTGACCTTATGGATATCTGGCCACCCTTTAATGGTGTGCCCATCTCTTCTAATGCCTCTCAAAAAGTTGTGCTAGGTGAGTGGAAGCAGTTCAGTCCAGCTTGGTTTTACAGGATAATAGGGCCAAGTCAGGACACTTTTGGGGTTGTCGTCCGTTACCTCAGGAATTTGTGATGGAGGAGTGGTGAACATCAGGTCACTCTCTAATTAGCTTAGCCTAAGTAGTGCAAAACCTGGTATTTGATGTACTTTACCTTATTGTCCTAATTTGTTGCAGAATAATCACCTAAAAAAGGTATTGAGTGTAATTATAAAACATATATTATAAAACCTGTAAGTAGTACCACTGTTCCAAATTCAGAGACTATGATCTTTGATGAGCCTGTTTAACATGAATCCAGTTTAAAATGATTCATAAAAAGTGTTCAGCTTGGGAATTCATGTTGATTCTGTTGTCCATCTATTGCAGCCACACATAAACAAACACAAACATGTTTTCCACACAACCAGCAGAATGTGGTCATGCATCCATATAAGGTTTACGGTTGGACTACAGACGTTTGGTTAGACAATTAAAGAAAATAAGAAGATGAACAGAAAAAAGGTAATAAATATGACTGGTTGAATTCTCTGAACTTTGAATATCAGAAAACCATATTGTGCTGATAATATTGGTAAATATTGCCAGGCCCATTGTCTTTTTTCCTCTCTTTCTCACATGTGCTTCCATCTTTCTGTGACCTTTAACCGTTTGGCTAATTCCACCAATGTTGCATTCAGACTCTAACTGGTTAATATTAGTATGAAACATGAAAAATTTATCACACATGAATATATTCGCCAACAATTATTACACTCCACTTATTTCCAATATCAATATTGCACACACTAATATTGTGATGATATTATATCTGCAATATATTGTGCAGCCTTCATTTCTTTCTCTTATCAATGATTTGAAGTATTTTTTTTATATTTTGCTCAACTGTGAGGAAATGTGGTGATTTGGCTGCAGCTCCTGCAGACTAGCGGCAGCAACAATTAGTAATCACCTGGTGGAACCGCACATCTGCTGAGCTTAGCACACAAAAACTACAACGCTCCTAAGAATGTTTGTAAACGGCATCAATGAGAAGCATTGTTGTGATGATGTGATGAAGGGGGAGTGCTGGAAAGAGTAGCAGCCTCTTAAAGAGACAGAGACCAATTTTCAGGCGTCAGACATGGTAATTCTTTTAAGTTATTTTTTATATATGTTTTTTAAGCATTTTCTGGACTGTGCTAAAAAAATACATAATACTTCCCCGTTAATTAATTGATGGTAGTCACTGATTTGGTTTGCTCTGTCATTGATTAATGTAAGCACAATTTAATCAGGTCAACAAATCTAACTGCATTGCTGAAACATATTGAATATAAATCGAATGAATATCGAGAAAACAATGTGGAAACACAAAATAACTGAAAAACCTTTTACCTGAACAGATCAAACAAAAGGATCTCTGTAACAGTGAAAGCTAAACTTTTAAATAACTGATTTGGTTTTATAAATTAAGTCAAACATAAAACCCAAACTGTATTTTAGGTGTAGCAAAGCAAAGTCTTTCTTTGAGGCCAGCTAACTGTTGCTACAAATATTTTGTTCTTTAAATACTGGATGTTCTATTTTGCTAACTCTGCATAAAATATTAGCTTAGACCAGCAGAAGACGATACATGACATAATTATGACAACCAAACTGATTTAAGCTGATTTCTTTGAGAAGCTAAAAAAAGGCATTTGAAATAGTTGTTCTATCTTTTCTGCTGTGAGGAGTTAAATACATTTATTAAGAGCAGACACATCGTCACTCTGTGTGTATGCAGTAAAACGAGATTTTAATATATGAAAGTCTCAAATAAATACAGATCATATTGTTGCTGTGACTGAAACCACGGTGTTTGTTTTTAACAGAACGAAAACCTTTACCTCAACTCAGCTGCAACCTTCCTGTTCTCCTCTTTAAGTGTGGCTTTTTGTTCCAACCTGAAAAAAACAGACAAGCGTCAGAATAATGTAAAAAATAAAATACAGTTCAAAGTGAAAATCATGCAATTCTTGTGGTTGGCCAAGTTGTATATCTAGTTTCAAGGCATCTTAGATGACTTTTGTTTTAATATTATAATTTGAAATTACAAATTTTTCAATTTTTAAAATAATCTTACTAATAACTCACTGTAAAATACAAATTTATTAAGGCATAGAGTCTTATTTAGGCCAATCACAATATTGTCCAAAACTTAAATTTTTGCTTGTTATAATGTTAGCATTGAACCCTACGAGGTCTAAAATGATTTATTGTATATGTCTTTAGTTTGAACTTTTGACAGAAGTGTTTGCTGTAAGTGACCTGATGATGTTTATTCTATCAGTAAAGCCAATGGAAACTGTGTTCCCACAAACTGTAGGGAGGCCAGCGGCAGCTTACAGGGGCTTTGCGACTCTTAAGTCAAATTAATCTGTTGAAAGGCTTAGCGTGCGCTGGAACACGGGTTTGTGTACACCAGGTGTTTACTGCCGAACTTATGGAGGTTCCTTAAGTAAATACTGATATAAACATAGTTTTCCAAACTGCCATGTTTAATATCTTGTTGTTGAATGCAAAGTGCTGACACCCAATGCATCTTCTCAAAGTGCCAACGAGTTTTATATAAAATGATAGTAAATCATTCAAATCTCTTGTGTCTTTTCATTCCCAGGCCTTCAGGACAATCCTTGGTTCTGTGACTGTAAAATCTCCAAGCTGATTGAGATTTCCAAAATGGCCGACACCCCAGTGATCTTGATGGATTTATTTTTGACCTGTGCCACGCCGGATAATCTAGCCGGTGTCCTTTTTCAGCGTGCTGAACTTGAGAATTGTGTGAAACCATCAGTGATGACGTCTGCTACCAAGATAACTTCAACGTTAGGCAGCAATGTCCTCTTGCGATGTGATGCCTCTGGATCTCCGACTCCAGCTCTTTATTGGACCAAGTCAGACGGCTCTCCAGTCAACAACACGGGTAAGACAAAATGCCTTTTTTGAGAAAATATAAATTACATTTGTGATTAGTAAAAGGTGGGTGGAGACTTCAGTAACTCCAAACCTTTAATCACTGCTTTCTTTTTGCTCCACCCTTCAGTTCAGGAGTCACCTGGGGAAGGCATCAACTGGTCCATCATGAGCTTGCATGGAATCGAACATAAAGATGCTGGAAACTACAGCTGCAAAGCAAAGAATGTTGCTGGCGCTGCGTTAGCCACCATTTCTCTAACGGTGGCCGGTGCCATGAGCACCACTGCTCCCCCAGTACGACCCAGCGTCGGAACTGGACCAACCAGCCAAGGCACAGCAATCACTCCTCCGACTGACATTTCTAAATCACAGCTCACTGCACCAACAGCCCTTCCTGGATCACCAACAACATCTTCTGCTGCCCAAAAGCCACCCAAACCAATCTCTGGAAACAGTTCTCAAAAAGGTTCACTCAAAGAGGCCAAAAACCAGCAAGGAGGCAAAAAATTAGCAGCGGATGAGAAAAGCAAGAAAACTGACAGTTCAAGAGGACTCAAAGACCTGGAGATTGTAGAGCAGACGGCTGACAGTGCAGTGCTGCTCTGGACTGCAGGCGGATTGCTAAATGAGGCTCCACTTACTGTTGTGTATTCACCTTATGGGGAGGATGACAGTAAGAGGACGATGGAGACCAAAGCTGGGAGTGGAAAAGTGCTTCTTGACGGACTGGCTCCTGGAATGAGGTACTCGGTTTGCCTTGTAGGAAAAGGTAGCACCACTGGAAAAGACCCTTGCATTGACTTCTACACAGAGGACGGTGGGCAGAACATACTTTTCTTTATCATAAGCAGCATCGCCTGCGTTTTGGTTTTGCCTCTAATCGCTCTGCTCATCTACAAAATTCTTGCTCTTTATTGCAAGGGAAGCAACACGTCTTTGGATACAAATGAGCTGGAAAAAGAAAGCTATGTCAAATTTGAGACAATTTCAATGAAACAAAGAACTCTGAACTCGCACCCAACTGAACTCTGGGCAAGAAGACCGACAAATGAATCTGAGCGTCTGCTGTTGTGCTCCCGGTCAAGTATTGACTCTCAGATGACCTACAAGAGCGACAGCTCTCGCTCCGAGTATCTCTGCTGATGTCAACATACATTGCCAATAACTTAACTCCATGCTCATACATCTGCCTTCCAATGTTCTGAAGAAAATGACTAAGAAATGATACATGTCTTTTTTATTAATGGTGTATAAAGGATGATTGTGATGTACTGAGAATTGTTCCTCTTTAACCTTTAAGAAAAGTGTGAAATGGATCACAACCCCCTTTATCCTGTTTCTGAGCCTTATACTATATGCAGAAATTATGCAGACATCTGGGATTATACATTCATCAGGGAGTAGTGATGTTGTCTTCAATGCCAAAACCAGAAGGTTGGAATATAGTGGTGATATCAGAGAAGACCCATAATATTCTCCAATACATCATAGTTGCTGTAAGGATCCAGCTGATCGTTGCCTTACTAAACACAGAAGTACAGAACTGTTTGTGTGTTTGATAGAACACAATATGTGAATCGTTTGATGAATGTTGCCACATTATATTTTCACTTGTAAATAAATGTTTGCTTTAAATGCAATAACTATCATATGACTTACATGCATGGTATTTCCATAGAAAAGTATTCTAAAATAATTTTATAAACTCAGAGGAGAATTTAGAGAAAACACATCAAAAACCTTTCAGTTACTGCTTTAAAACAACGTATTGACTTGAGCTTTTTGGTTTTATGATTCTCCGATGATACTATGAACTTATTTCATAGTTTAATCGATGAGTAGCCAATGTCACAAGTTTATTTTAATGCTTTTTTTAAGCTGGAAGGTTTGGGAACCCCTATTTATTTAGTCCATAATATTAAATACAACACAACTGAATAAATGAGTTACTAAATGGGAACATTTTCAACAACCAGGTCAAGATTTTTGAAGAAAATAACTGAGTGATAATAATCTTTAAAGATCTGAAGTAAAACTGGAAGGACTTTAGATGAAATGATGATTCCACAATATCCTGCCAGAACTGCATGTATTCTTCAATTGGTTCTGTTTGTAAAAAGATTCTCAGTTTTACTTATTTTGGTCAAAATCTCAGTTTTCTACCTTGCGAAGGATTTGTTTATGGAGTAAAAAGCTTATTGCTTATCAACATATATCCTCTACCTGCTGATTCAAATTCATGCATAACTCTGACTAAACCGGCGACTCATTTTGGTGTCTGATTACCAGCATTAACATTTTTATTATTCGTCTGGGGTGAAATGGTGAACAAAGGTCAGTGACCTGCAGACTGGAGACAAGACAACTTTCTCAGCAGCGTAAATCTTCTGCTCCTCTACAAGGTTACCAGTGGTGACGCTGGTTCTAACAATATCCCAGTCATGGAGAGCATGAATAGAGGCCGTGGTCCCGGCCGGTGACAAACAATTTAAGGATAATCTGTTCAACTGGGACGGCGTTTTCTAGAAATGAGTCATTCTGTCAATTCCTGCTGGGAGCCAGATGAACCTCCACAGGAGACAAGCTGACTTTTCATTCACACACCAACCCAAAACAAAGTGCTCACTGTGTTTTAGCTTGTGTAAAATGTTAAATGCACATTTACTGTATGTTGGTTTCACACACTGAAAAACAAAACATTCATTTTGCTCTAAGACAATTCTTAGGATTCCCACAGCCGAGTAAATAAGGCCCATTTCCCCTATTTTTCCTCAAAAACATCCATTTCCGTTTAACAAGGATCAGGTCTGTGGGTGGGGAAGGAGAGCAATAATCTGCTGGGACCTTTTTTCAGATCCATTTAGAACAAATCTTGCTACAATGCTGGACTAGATGTGCAAAATCTGCCACTGGAGTGTCAGGAATTTCAAGCTTTGCTCCCAAAAGAGACGCAGTCAGAAGCCTGAAAGTGGGGAGAGAGCTGGACCCCACACACTTTTTTTTTCTCTAAGTGTAAAGCTGCAGTCAGTGTTGCTGTTCTTCCTGAGAAGCCTGCCGTCTCCTCAGAGGGGTCCTGCATCCCCCAGCAGGACATCTGCTGGTAGGTAACGCTCCCTCTTGGTTTCACCCTCGGACAAGGATGCCAAGAACACAGAAGAAAACTTTGCTCAGGTTTTGGGAATTCTTGCGTGCCAGTGATGACGGTGGAAATGCCTGAATCGAAGTGAGCAGGTGCAGCAGGAACAGAATACAGGATTATGCTGGCTGCAATGATTAAAACAGCACTGGTCGTCTTTTTGGTGCAAAGCGTTGGAAACTTGGCTCTCGGCGCAGCGTGTTGGGATGAACGGCTTTCAGGAGCGGGAAGAAACAGCAGCTGCACGCGTGAGTTTATAACATAAACCTGATTCTAAAGGAACTGCTGGATGCATTTTACCTGAAGAAGCTCCAGACAAGCTCCAATTATTCTCATTTCTTTCATCATTCTTCAAAAACTAATTTAATAACTGCACAAGAAATGTGGATTTTACTTTAGAATAATGAAGTGCCTACCTACCTAATGAACAGAAACGCATGCATTTGACAAAACAGAATAATTATTCTACATCTGGCTGAGATATGAAACATTACCAAGATTACAGAGTATTGTGCAATTGTGAAAAAAAATGTATTTTTCCACCAGATTTCTGATGGCAGTGTATATATAATATTAGGAAACACATGCTCCTATATATAATTTGTCTACATAAAGAGTAGTATAAAGAAGACAGAAATGGCTGTGACCTTCTGAAACACGATGAAGATCCAGTAAACTTCACCAAATGTTCCGTCAGACAGCAGACTGCCCGGTGGGTGGATTTGTTGGCAGAGCCACATGTTTACAGATGCTGAAACCCAAATGGTCGACTTTAGTTTACCACAAACTGTCATAAAAATATATGCATTTAAAAAAAATGTTTTAAATGCTAGTGAAGATTTTGTCAAAAACAATTTAGATTCAGTTATATGAATATACAAGCTACAGGTTTTCATCCATCAGATGCTACTATAGTACAAAAATGATTTAAACTATTTTACTCATCTCATGAGTAAATAGTGGGAGTTAATTTTTATATATTTGTATATAATATTAATTTTAAAAACTTTATGTAGAGACATAATAGAGACTTAAAGTTACTAAAATAATTATTTTATTAAAAGTTAAAAATATAAAATAATTGTCAACACCAATGCTTTGACTAAACGGGTATGAATGCATGTTTTCTTTGGCTGATGAACGTGTGAAATAAATAATGAAAACCAAATCACCACAATATTTTTGTAAACTTAAATCTTCTTTGCTATGCTGCAAAACCAAACCAAACTATCTTCAGTAAAGTATCACAACATTTCTTTTCCGAGTCAAAAATCCTTTGGAGCATCCTGTGAACCTCTGAACCAGTAATTCATCAAGATGAACCAGTGAACACTGGGCCCAGTGATGACTGGGACCAGACGTTCTGGTACGTTGTTTGTCTGGTCAAACTCATTGTTGTCATCATTCCACTGAGTTAGCAGCAGAATCTATGGACGCACATGACACCATTACAAAAGACGACGTTCTGACAGTGGTTATTTAAATAAAGACTGCATTTTGTCACGTTTTTATTTTTTATTTAAGTAGATCTGCAGAGTTTTGAGAATGAATTCAGGTCTCTGTTATCTAAAGCAGCCATAACGTCCGACTGCTCTGCAGTTCATTCAAGGTCCAGAGAAAGAGCTGCTCGTTGCTAAGGGACGATGTTTTATGCAGAAGCAGCTGAAAAGACATTTTAATAATTTGACAAGTTAACAGCAGTGTGACAAAGAGCAACTATTAAGCTGTTGATGAAGTGTAGAAACTTCCTCTTTGTGGGTGAAAACATGAGGACAAGAAAGCAACTTTAGGTACTTAACTATTTGCTTGCACAAAAATCATTTTACTCTCATTTGATACTAAAACCACAGACATTTTCATGTGGTCTGATGCTTCAACTGGATTATTATTGCACATTTTAAAACCCTTGGAAAGACATTTTTAAAAAGCACCTGGAAAGATGTGTCTCTTTGGTTTCTTTAAGCCTCTCAGCCTTTCCTCCTGTTTGGTCATGGCAAATCAATCCATCGGATGAGCCTGGATGGAAAGAACCACAGACGGCTGGCTGCAGGAACAGGAAGCACCATCCTTCTCGACTTTCATTTCAGAGAAGAGAGTCTTTACTGGGCCGACAGGCGAACCGGCATCATCTACAAAGCATCGGTGCAAGGAGCACACAGACAGGTGATTATGCAAAAAAGCTCCAAAGCATTTTACCAACACTTAGAAATCTGGAGAGGATCCTTTGCTTTGAGTGAGTATTTAAGATGAAGTCTACAAGGCCTGAGGTTTGGCAATTACAGAGGTTTTAGTACAAGTTTTATTTCTCTACATCCAGACTCAGAAATGACCAGCCATAACCTTCATCCCCGTTTTTGATTACAGGTGTTTAAATTCATGTTTATTTTGCAGAAACTGTATTCATCTGACAAACACGTCTCTGGGCTCACAGTGGACTGGGTTGGGAACGGAGTATTCTGGAGCAGCAGAAAGGGTCAAATCAAGAAAATGGATTTAAATGGAAGAAATGAGAGGACAGTTTTAAGACATTTATCTCAACCAAGCTTTATAAATGTTGATCCCACCCACAGGTAAATGATCCAGTTACAAAGAAACCATATGCAGTTTTTTGTTGGCACAGATTAACAGAAATAATGACTTAATGTTTTGACTGGAGTTGGATTTCTCCAGTATGATTTGTGTGAAGAAAATAAAATAAAAACTTCAGAATATATATGAACAATTCCAAAATGTTTTCAGGTATTTGTTTTGGCTGTCTGGTGGATCAGAAATCCAGCGATCTGATCTCTCAGGTCAAATGAAAATGACTGTTTTAAAGCTGGAGGAGCAACTTGAGGTTCTGTCGGTGGACCGAGAAGACAAGCGGTTGTTCTGGATTCAGCTCGGCCTCCAAGGACAGCGAGCCGTTGCTTCCTGTGATTACAGTGGGAATTCACTGCACATCATCGACCTGCCACTTCAGTAAACAGTTCTCCATTAATCTGTCTTGGTAAATCTGCAGTGATGCTAATCTTTAATAATATCATCTTAACATGTTTTCTCAGGTCTCAGTCACTTGGAATATCTGTTTTTCTGGACAACATTTATTACACTGATGCTGCAGCCGGTGTTATAAGGAAAATTAACAAATACACCGGAGGACGACCGGTGGATGTTAGTGATAAACCGATGGTCAAACCTCCAGTGGACATAAAGGTGGTCCATCCCCTCATGCAGCCAATGGCAGATACTTCCTCACCATTTCCAGGTTGCTTCATTTATATAAACTTCTTTTTTAGTTTCTCCTCCACATTTAAATAAGTAAATAAGCTTCAGTGATGAATGTCATCTTCTCAAACAGGCTGCAATGACCACAGTGGAAGCTGTGTGAATGTGTGTTTCCGTTTAGAGGAGCTGGGGTTTTGCCAGTGCTCTGAAGGCTTTGCTCTCAGTAACCACGGCACCCACTGTGAAGGTAACTCAATGTTCAACAACAGACTCATCATGGCTCTTGTTACAAATCTTCACTTTACATCTGATTTATCTATTCCGAAAGTCAAATGCCCACAAAACCAAAAAACTTTAATGTTTTCAATCAATGCATGACTGTATGACTGTAATAATAATCTTGTGTTTCTGTGGCATAGATGTGAATGAATGTGCCCACTGGAACCACGGCTGCTCTCTGGGCTGTGAAAACATCCCAGGCTCATATTTCTGCACCTGCCCCAAAGGATACATCCTCCTGCCAGACGGGAAGACGTGCCAAGGTACCGAACAGACACACGCATCATTTTATATTCAGTTTCATTCAGAACACAAATAAACCACTTGGCTACAGAAAACATGTATGTAAATATAAAATGATTTGCTCATTCGCAATCTGCTTACTCACACTAAATGTCCAAACTTTAAATTTTAAAGGATTACCTGAGTAATTATAAGGAACAGTCCACTTTAGAAAAAAAACAAAAACAGCAAAACATAGGTTTCTAGTGGCCTAGTCAAAGTTCAGACTTCTGAACCTGCGATATGAGCTTAAACGGACTTTTAAAGCTTAGGAAAACTTTTCAGTGTTGCTGAATTAAAACAGATCAGGAGAGAATGGACTGAAATTCCCTCATAGTAAAATAAAAGATTAATTGCCAGTTGTTGCAAATGCTTGGTGACGGTTATTTTTTTACACAGTGCTAACATGGTTTGGATAGATTTTTCCTTAATAAATGATGTTATCATTTGAAATCATCTGATATTAAAAGTAGTTTGAATATCACAAAGATGAAAGTGTGACAAAAAAGCAAAAACAAAAATAATCTGAAAAAGGGCAACGACTTTTGCAACAATGTCATCACTGGAACGTGATCCATTCTTAGACGATACACTAAAGAAAAATTAAATAATTTAAATGCTGGCATAGCAACCAATCCTGTCTGTGCTGCAGATGGAGCTGAGAATGAACCAAACAAAGTTTTACCAACCAGAGCAAAGCAAACAGAAACAGAGCCAGTATTAGCAGGTAAAACTGCCTGTGTGCTATATCGGTCCGACTCTTCTCCTAATCTCTTCTCCCCTAATCTCGCTGCACAATAGGAGAGGTTCCCAAGCACAATGGGATTAGACAGTGAGGTGACATTTGCAATAAGGAACATATCTTGTCAGCAGCTTTGTCTGTTGAAGGTATTTAGTGGACAACCTTTGCCAAGGTCCAGTGGAGAAGAAACATGTGATCAAGCAACATGTTAGACAATAGAGATGAGAGCAGAGATTACAAGGAGGAAGCACAACAACGCAGCTTCATCATGTTGGTTTTATGCAAAAATCAAACTTTAAAAATATACAGCAGTTTACCACATCCTTAATCTAACCCCCAAAATGTCAAGAGCATTTGCCACAGAAACACTTTTCAGCAGAAGGAATTTAATTTTCCACAACAGAGTCGCAACCTGCCTCGACTTCTCTCACCCACTTTCACTCGTTTTCTTGTGAACCAACATTACATCACTCTGTGTGTGTGAGCTCCTCACACTTTCTACTATTTTAATGGGCTTAGACCTGATTTCATAAAGGGATTTCACCAGAGTGGGTCCTAAGGAGCTTGACGTCCATCCAGCTCATCTACCACCAGCGAGGCCCTAAAATAGGCTGAAAAGTCTTAAACATGCAACGTTTTATAACTCTGCATATTTATTCCAAACCTGTTCTGATGCTAATCTGAGCTGTTTGTTATTAAATTGCTTTTACAGAAATAACACCATGTGGCGGCGTCATAAAGTGTGGACATGGTTGCGTAGCAACAGAACATGGGGATGTGTGTGTTTGTCCAGAGGGATCTGTTCTACAGGAGGATGGACACACTTGCACCGGTACTGACAATATGACACCGATCAGGTCCAGTTTAGAAACTTTAGGTCCAGTAATCTATTTGTTGAAGAACTTACCCAGCAGGTGATGTTTTGGGTCTAGGGCTCCCAAACAGCTCAGGCTTCTAGCTGAGGACCTTCTTTACAGACCTGCAGGCAATAAAACAAAATAAGTTATAAAAACATCAACTTTTAGAAGCTTTTTTTTACCTTATTCGCTATTTCATAATTATTTTATTCATTTAGCATAAATGCTACCTCATCCCTCCTGATATTAGTTTCCCATGAGTTTTTAGGTATTTTGCTCCACAACAGGGCTGCTGCTGTTTCTTCGTCTGTTTCACGTTTGCTTTATTAGCCTGAGGAGGAAAATAAATTTGACTGTAAGCCAATCAGAAAAATTAACAATTTATTTTAACTTTTATTTTATAATAATGATTGAAATGCAGATTAGATTTTAAAAAATATAATTAAAAATGTATGATTAAACAATGTGTAAACTTACATTTTGTATCTGCTTTTTTCCCCTCATCTTCCACCAATTTATGTGGCCTCTCTAGCTCCCCCTGGTGGCCCTCACTTTGGAGAACATAGTTGGGAGTTTCATAAAAGGCTCTCAGTTTTAAAAAGTAATTAGTCATAAATTAGTGAACATCATTTAGAAACACAACTTAAGATTTAAATTAATAAAAAAGTCAATATTTATGTTAAGCTTGGTTTCATCAGGGTTGATTCGAAATGCTTGAGTAGGTTAAAGTGGACATTGAAGACATTTTCCTCTCAACCAGAATATGTCTTCGGTTCTTAACATGGTTGGAAGTAGCAGCCATTTAACTGGTACATATACAGACAGATGTTCCTACACAGAAAAGCAAAAGAATCAGAAGTTCAGTTACAGCTTAAAAACAAGAGACTTGTTTAAAATAACAATGCATATTTGGGACAGAGAAGACAGGATAGAGGAATGAAAGGAGACATTAATGGTAAACATGAATAAGAAGCGTCTTCAGATTTCATCTACTCTGCAGCTCTAACTCGTCTTCCCAGGCGGCTTTACAACATTTCAAATCTTGTTACCAAAACAAATCACAAGGCATCTTCAGGGAAACATTCAGATCATCAGATAACAACGACCCAAACACTGAGCTGATATGGTAGGACTGGTGACTCAGTGTTCTCCTGATAACACATAATACTTTTACTTCTAACCCTTTTCAGAACAGAAGAAGCTTTTTGGATCGGAGGTGAAACATTTTGAAGACATAAGAGGTCCAGTTGCCTTCTATATTATCGCTTGGGAATATTTCAGCGTCCTCTTTATTTTTCCTTTGTTTTACCTCTTATATTGTTTCCTGTTTCTTTTAACAAGCTGGTTGCTTGAATAATCAGCTTGTTAAAGTAACTCAGGAGAATGTACAGAAAAACAAAAACCTTCTGATCATTTTGCTCTTTTTAACGATTTGACTTACAAATCGTTAAAGCCTCATCACAGCCGATACCACAGCTGAGCCTCAAATCTTAAAACATAAAACCAAAAAACTGGCCAATCTCATTTAGACAGAACAAAAACAATCTTCTGTTCTTCTTGTCTTCCTGCTGTGAACAATTATTAATTATTCATGTTAGAAGCAGAAGTGAAGTCAGCCACTGAGTGGAGTGGCTGTAAAACACAGCTTTACTATTTCAAAACAAAGGGAACATTATAAAACCAGAAGACTCTCTGTGATTTCTGAAAGGCTGCAAACATCTTTAAATCAGCACTTTTTATGACTGGTAAAGACTGAAAGGTAAAAAAGATTAAATCAACAAAAAATGTTGCAAACAAAAGATCAGTCTTTCAGCTTTTTAATAAACCTTTACCAAGAGGAATACTGGGACAAATGATAGAAAACACAATGTCCAACAAGTTATCTGTTGCTGTCAGTGGTGAAAACTGATGCAGTTATAAAGAGAATACATGAAATTATTGCAACGATATTGTCAGAGGCAGAGTATAAATCTGGATCTGTGTTATTAACGCTGATCTCCAGGTTGCTCTTCAGTAGATAGAGGTGGCTGCAGTCAGCTCTGTTCCTCCATCAGCCCGAGTCGCTGGCAGTGTGGATGTCTTCCTGGGTACAGGCTCCACCAAGATGGCAAACGCTGCATTGCAACTGGTGAGTCACTGCAGCAAAGCAGGCAGCAGAGTCAGAGCAGCTCACACAGAAGCTCTCTGCTTATGCATGCATATCACTGCCCACATCTCTTTCTGCCATGCATCTAATTATAAAGTGCTATATTCTTCTCTTCAGGACCTCCTGCCTTTCTAATTGTGGCCAATCTGTTGGATGTGAGAAGAATGAACCCAGATGGGACGGAGGAACAAACTCTAGTGAAGGAACCCAGAGGAACAATCTTAGCTCTGGACTTTGATCCCGTCTACCACCGTGTAAAACTACATCTGTCATCCGTTTTCCTGCACATTTTGTTTTTATTCACAGCTTAGCAAACATACGGTTCCACTGCACTCTTATGAGATATTTTGGCATGCAGTGCCATCTAGTGGTCATTTGTGACTTGCTTTGTTTATTTTCTACATCTCAATAACATTTCTCTTTTATCAAAAATTGGGATGAATTTCAAGGTCTACTTTGCCAGCACCAGCCAGAGGACAATAGAGCGGATTGATCTGAACACTGGCTCAAGAGTCGTTCTGGTCTCTGATGGTTTGGACTCTCCAGAAGGACTGGCAGTCGACTGGGTTCACCGCAGGATGTACTGGACCGATAGAAGGTGAGGAGTGTTTGATAAAATTTTAGGAATTTTACTGAGAAAAATAAACTAATGCTGGCAGAAAGTTGGCTGTTGTTATACAGTTTAACACCAAGCCATTTTAGGAGTTTTGAGAATTAAGTATCTACTGCCTTTGCTCTGCAGTAAGTCAGCTGTTGACTGCAGTACACTAGATGGACTGAAGAGAAAAACTGTTGTGAAAGAAGGGCTGGAAGAACCAAGAGGGATTGTGGTTCATCCCCAAGCAAAGTGAGTTAAACTGATTTTGTTTTTCCCAGCAATAGAAACTAAAAAACTAAATATTGACTTATAGACTTTGATTTTGACCTTTAATACAAATCTAAAAAGAAACAACTCCCAAAGCCCATTGCTAAAGGGGTGTGAAAACGTCTCTGATATCATGAAACCTGAAATCTGTATTTTCCATGTTGGATCACCTACTTCTGGAGGAAGTTATTCTGGACAGACACCGGCGCTCAGCCTGTGGTAGAAAGCGCCACTCTGGAGGGAAGCAGCCGGGTGATCATCGCCAGCACCGGCCTCATGTCTCCCACTGGGCTGACCATCGACTTCACTGATGATCGACTCTTCTGGTGCGACCAGAAGAGGGGCCTGATAGAAACAGCTGCTTTGGATGGTTCTGATCGACGGGTCCTAATAGAGAACCAAGTAGGTGAGGTTTGTTTGAGGCACGTATGCAACAAAATTAGACATTTGAAATGAAATGAATCAAAAACCAACACAGAAATGCGTGTTACAAATAAGGTTGTGGAAAATCTGGAAATTACAAAGAAACTTATCAGGAAAAATCTGCAATCATCTATCACTGATGCTGAGCAAAAACAAAGACATTATATCTTGTTGTATAAGACAGAGTCTAAATGTATAAAGCATTTCAACAGAGCAACAAAAGATGAATACACTTAAAAATCTTTAAGAATATGCAAAGATAATACAGATATACAATCACATACATATCTACTGTAAGAGCAAATATATCCATTTATCTTCACTGTTCATGCAGGGAGCATGATAAAGCTTTAAAGATAAAACACGATAAAAGATAGAAGCTGACCTATTTAATGCTTTGCACAGAATGTTAAAGTAATCTGCTTTTGCAGAGATCTAAGCAAAGTGTTTGGTACCTGCAGGTCAGTCTGGGTAGATAATATCCAGACAGATGAATTATCTAGCAGAGGAATCGCTTCAAGTGTAAACAGTCACACTGCAGCCTGAAGTGATCCAAATCCGATTTTTTGGCTGCTCGTTCACACTTCCAAACATGTGCGCCTTGTATGTCCTGTGTGAACCGCCAACAGCCTGAAAGTGTCCCGCATGCGCAGTGCAGGGCGCAGAACCACGTGTACCGCCATTGCCATTGTTCTGCCAGCCACCATAAAAAATAAAAAGTGGTCGGATTTGGGCCACTTCACACTGCAGCGTGCAGCCCGTAGACTGCAGTCTACGACTGTGACTAACAAACCTGATGAGCAACAGGTGGGGCAGCTGAAGGCATTGAGAGCAGAGGGTGAACATCGGGCCACTGGCGCCACCTAGAGGAGCATCAGCATGATTTTTCTCATAAGAGCTGTTTTTTTTTTTTTTACTTTTCTTGAACGGTACATGATTATGTGATTATCAAAATTTAGGTCAAAGTTGATCATTATTCCTGAGTTTCATGACTTGCTTTTTTCTTTTACAAGATAACAACCTGAGACTGGTGTCTTTTTTGGGTCTGTAAGAGTTTGCATTGAAGCTGAAGGTTTTTTTATTTAGTTTTTTAGTTGCAAGAAATTGTTTGAGATTGTTTATTAAAGTCACAAACCAGTTTTGTTCAAGCTACATCTGCTTCTCCTGGCATGCAAGAACAAGCAGACGTACATCTGCACATCTGAGCCTAGAGGGCCCTTCACCTTGAGTTTGATCAAATTAAAACTATTCAGCTTTAGATTTGCCTTCCCATTCATTAAATTGTAAAATGTGTAAAACATGCTTATTTATTTTTTTCATTCCTTGTACAGTTAACCTGGAACTCTCTAGTTATGGCTGTTGTCTTCTGTTTGGATTGTCCTAGGACGTCCCTTTGACCTCGCAGTGTTTGAGGACAGGCTGTGGATATCTGAGTGGGAGAACCAACAGATAAGGAGCGTCCACAAGCGGACAGGGCAGAAACTGCAGCGTATCCATGGCAGCTTGGTTCAGCCAGCATCAGTGGTGGTGGTGCATCCCCTTGCTAAGCCAGGTAGACAAAATAAACAACAGCAGATACAGTCTAAAAGGTTTATGTCAGTTAATATGTCATTAAGCCACTAGAGCACCTGAAATGTAAATTTTGGGCATTTAACGCCACATGAAAATCAGATACTGTGTCTTGATGAACCGTGAAAACAAAGTTAATGTGTTTAAAACTTCTCCTCAGGAGCAAATGTTTGTCTTCACCTGAATGGAGGTTGTGCTCATAAGTGTGAAAGCAACCAGGGACTTTCACTTTGCTCCTGTTTGCCTCACTTCACCCTGTCAGCTGATGGAAAAAGCTGCTTGTCTGTCAGTTCTTCAAATGTTACTGCAGGTAAAGTAGTTGAATTTATACTCGGCTATGTTTGTGACCATCTAGTTTAAACTAAATGTTTGTTTCTCATTATTATACAGAATCTGGAGATGAAACCTCTGACTTAACATCTCTGAAAAACAAAACATTACATGAGGAGAGCATCATCCCACTGGTGGGTGATAATAGGAAGGCTGGTTTCATCTCAGATGGAGGTACTGAACCAGCTCTGTTCACAGAAAAGATGATTGCAGGTAATGGTGCCATTTAGCACCATTTCTTTTATTCTTATACTCCAGCAGCCATTTCAGCATCATGTTGTCACTCTGTGTTCCTCTGTCAGACCAGAATGACTGTTACTCGCTCCACTGTGCTGTGAATGCCAGGTGTGTGCTGGATGCTGAGAATCCTCACTGTTTGTGTCAGGAAGGCTTTACAGGTGATGGACAGACATGTCTGGGTAAGGTTATCTTTATCTGACATTACAATTCTAAATAGAAATCTGGAAAAACTAGCAGTTATTTATGCATTTACATTTGATCTAGCTGGGGTTGAACCAGCTCGACCTGAAACTGTTTGATAGAACTGGCAACAAGTGATCAAGCTGTAATCAAGAGCAACAATAAACACGTGGGTTTCCAGCCTAGTGTGAGAGAATGGACATCAGAAGTCATTACATCTCCTCCCTCCCTTTTCTTTTGTTTGTTTATTTGCTTCCATTGTTCTTGTCCTGGCTGTGCTCTTCAGCTGCACTTCCCTTGCTGAGATGCACGGTACTGCAGTGACAGCGCTTCGCCACCAGTGGGCACACAGAGCACAGTGACGCTCCTGACTCAGCGAGCCAACGGCAATTAAGCTCAGTAACGGCTGGTCAGCGAAGGTCACTGTCGCTCTGGTGTTTCTACAGGTAAATGTCAATTAGCGCTGCTGCTTGAGTCTCTTGTGAGAGAGCTGGGCTAGAGCGGAGGGGCGAGGAATATGCGTGGAAGTTTTTAGTTAATTCTTTGACTTGTATTGTAAATATTTGTTCTTTGACTAATGTTGTAAATATTTGTTTGTGAGCGAGCCAACGGCAATTAAGCTCAGTAACGGCTGGTCAGCGAAGGCGCTCGCTGTTGCTCTTGTGTTTCTACAGCATTCAGAGAAATAAAAGAATCTGCGCAACACCACACTGATTAATTTTTAAGTGTGCAACACTAGATTTAAAGGAACTCAGTGTTACAACACTTCTGCAGTTTTCTGGAAACAGAGCAGAGCAGAACCAGAAAACCTGAGTGGCCTGGAAGATGTTGTTGATTTAACAAACCGTATTTGTTAAATCATTAACAAATTCTGCTGTTAGTGATTTATAAACTAATAGTATTTTAAAGTCTGTTCTCTGAGCAGCAGGGAGCCAACGTAGAACTGGTGGGATGTTCTTCATCTTCCTGGTTTTAGTCAGTACGGCAGCAGCTTCTGGATCAGCTGCAGCTGAAGGACTGAATTTTTTAGTCAGACCTGTGAAGACGCTGTTGCAGTAATCAATGCAACTAAAGATAAACACAATTGGCCTTGCTGAGATATTAGTCCTCTAATCCTGGAGATGTTCTTCTGGTAACAGAAGGTCAACTTTGTAACTGTCTTAATGTGGCTGTGAAGGTCCAGGTCAGAGTCCATCCTACATCAGATTTCAGGTCTGGTCACTGGCTTCTATCTGTAATAACTGAAGCTTTCTGCTGACTCTTTCCTCTTCAGGTCCAAAGATAACAGCTTCAGTTTAGTTTCTGTTCAGTTGGAGAAAGTTGTGGCACCTCTACACATGGAGCTAACTAAAATGAGTAAAATAACTTCCTTTAGCACTGGAGAGCACTTCTCTGAAGGCGACATCTCAACCCCCCATGGAACTGACCACCTGGAACCACAACAGCAACTCAGCAGAGAAGTGCCCCCCCAGCCATGATACCTACTGTCTGCACCATGGAGTCTGTTTCTACCTCCCTGAGATAAAGTCCTATGGCTGCAAGTAAATACAGATGTCAGATCTCTCCATTTAATTCACAGGCTTAAACTCTGAATTTACTAAAAACTCCATGTTGTGCACCGTAGAACTTGCTTCATGTTAAACTGTTAGGCAGAGAAAACTCGGCTGTGGATGGTAATTGTGACATGAGCTGCTGTTTCAGACAACAAGCACCAGGTGTCACTGTTGTTCCACCATCAAGAACTTTAACACCTTAGACAAGAGTTGTATCTGTCCTTATTAGCAAAGAGAATCTGACACATTTTAAACATAATTAATCATAATAAATAATAAATCTTAAAACAGAGCATCACTCAACTCAGACAGGAGGGCAGAAATACTGACTCATTCCTGGGTTTCACCAGCAAATAAATGATTTGAGTAAGAGTGACTTAAATCTGTTATCTTAAACATACTTAATAAATTGTTAAATAAAATTAACAAATTGAGTTGGATGATTAGAATATATTGAATTGGTTAAACTTAATAAATTAAGTTGGATTAACTTAATAAATTAAGTTGGATTAACTTAATAAATTAAGTTGGATTAACTTAAATGAATTGCTTGTTACCCATAGAAGCAATTCAATTAAGTTGGTTCAACTTTTTAGTGTAAATTTTGAGTTAAATGAACACAAAAAAGTAAGTTGGCATAGCAAAAACAAAAGAATTAAGTTAATTTAATGTAAATAAGTCCATAAGATGAACTTAAGCCCAAAAAACACTTCTAACCAAAGAAGTAACATTTAGTTGGAAACTTTGATATTTATGTAATTTATGAGATTTATAACATGGTTTTTATTACCACGGTAAAACATGGCAGTCAGAGTTGAAGGGAAGATGGACAGAACTAAAAACCTGTTAGAGGCTGCAGAAAGCTGGAGCGTTGCGGGTTGTGGGTTAAATCATAGAGAATAAAATAAAATGCTGGTCACACTTTCCAGAATTTTAGCTGTAAAAAAATGTGTCAAAACATTTAATATTTTCTTTTCCATCTTCAAATTTACATCTCTAGTTGTTTGAGCTGTGTCTACCAGAAGGCTGCATTTGTTTATTCTTTACTTGCGAATGAAGAACTCCCTGGTTCACTCAAATATTGTTTATGAAACATCTTCAAGTATCTTGTAAAAATTTCTAAAGATGAACTGTAGTTTAAACCTTTTCCTCTTGCTTGTATCTCAAGTTTTGAATTTTCCTAAATTGTAAAAAATCCCTATTTGTCTGTCTTCATTGTACAGATGTGTCCAAGGCTACATAGGGGAGAGATGTCAGTTCAGTCACCTGGAGTGGCTGCAGCTCCAGCAGGCTGAGAAGAAGGAGAGGAATCTGTTGATTGTAGGCTGCATATTGGCTGTCATTTCCATCATTTCCATCACAGCCTGTATCACCTACTGTTTCCGGTGAGTCTCAGGTGACAGCTGGCAGTAGTGAAGGCTACATATAGGGTGATGCTGAACAAGGCCGGAGGAAACAGACCTATAATCTTGTAAGTGGGTTTTCAGGGTTTACCACCACAGCTGTTAAAAACAACCCAGGAAATGTTCAGCTGTGTAAAGAATGATCTGCCATTCTTTGCAGTAGGTCAAACATGATGTGGTGTGAGTCATGTAGTGGCCTCTGTCAGACAGCAGGGGGCGTCAGGAAGCGAATCAAATGGTGAACAACTAACATGCAAACCTGCTTGTCTGAATAAAGCCCAACTCTTCAGCTTTGTTTCCACCTGAGATGTTTTTAAGTAGCTGATTTGTTTTATTGCCGTTTTCCTGCTGGCTCTCTCCCGTATTTTGCTTCACAAAGCATCTCGCTCCCCAACCCCACGTCCTACAACATCCCAGTATTTACACTCCTGCTTCCCCAGTGGAAATGGCACGCTTTCAATTACATGGTTGGTTTAGCTTGTTCTACAGCAATTACACACAAAAATAGGTCATTCCTAGGCTACTAAATGGAGTCGGCGAGGTATGACCCCCGTGGAAACGCTACATGGTCGCCCATAGCGCTGCCTCAAATTGCCTTCTGCACTTGACTGAAAGCTACTTGTGAAGTCTGTGAGCTTGTTGGATTTGTTTCACCTGCAGCCACAAACAGTGAAGAAAGGTCATGTTTTAGAAGCAAGAAAATCAAAGTGATGATTATCATTTCTGGCTAATTCCTAAAATCAAATGTTGTGATATATATTATAGGTAATTGTAGCTTATTGTATAGGCTTCTGGGAAAATAAATGGTGGTTTTACTTTATCTTTAATTGTGAAGATCCAGGAGATGCGTCCTCAAACAGACCTCAAAGGATAATGTGACTGAGATCAGTGTGACTGATGGGAAGATGTCTGAGGCGACCACCACCAGCGTTCCTCGTGTAAGAGAACTATCAATTGTTTTATTCTCACATGGTCACAGTTTTTCCTCACAAATTTAAATTTGTGTACATATATTTGAATAAATGTCCCTCATACTTGCAAAAAATATAACTTCTTACATCCTTCAACAAGGCCCTGGAATGGACATTTGACCACTTTTATTTTCAGAACAGGTAGTTTATGGAAATTGTTTGGTATCCTGGCATGACATCTAACATTAAAACATAGTCATAATGTTAGCCTCCTTTATCCAAACCAGTTTGGGTGTGTTTGAAATCATGGTGCTGTTGGAAGATTAACAAGTTAGGAGAAACATTAGGAGGAGTCAAGGCAAGACTTTCAAACCTCAGAGCTGTACCAACTGTCAGGCATGGTGGTGATGGGATCAGGCTGTGGGTCTGTATTACAGGGCACAAAGTGGAAGAAACAATACTTTGTGCCCTGTAATTGGTTAAAAAGTGGAAGAAACGACAAATTCGGCACAAAGTGGAAGAAATGATCCATGTTTTATATTCTGGGACAAAGTGGAAGAAACAACAAATGAGGAGGATTTCATCCAGATTCTCTAATTTCACCTCAAGTCAAGAACTAGATGGTAAAACTTGGACTTACCTTTTGGTTTCAACAGGACAATAATCCCAAACACACCAGAACTGGTTCTGAACCGCATAAAACAGGCTAACATTCAGGATCTAGAAAGAATTAAATGTTGTTTCAACTGAAAATTTGTAGACTGTGCATGAAGGTTTGGAAATCAATGTTATTAGCTACCAAAGCTTTTTATGCATCTTGCTAATACGTATAATATATGTGTATATTTGAGCCTGTATGTACTATTTTTAACCTGGATTCAAAAATTTTCCATCAAATATAAACTTATGCATCAGATTTAAATTCATGGAAACAGAATAGAAAACATGGAACATTAAAAATCCTTATGGATCATGAATATGTGGACTTCTGCCCACATTAAACTGGATGTCAGAGATACGTATCCATTCAGCCATGAATCCAGTTCTATTCAATAACTTATTACCACCACAAGCAAATATTGCAAAATATATCAAAGTAACAGCTTAAGCATGTCAACATCCACAGTTCCACATGGTAACAGAAGATGGTGTGAACAAAGAGGCCATCCATCCAGATCCAAGGAGAGCTGCCTGCTCACCATGTGAAACAGAAACAGGTGCCAGAAAAATCCTTCAAGTTTTCTTTCACACTTTTCAAACCACCTGTAATGATACAAATATGTTTTCAGACATCAAACCTATGTCTGAACAGCAGGCATTGATCTTAAAACATGACGAAGAATACGGGAATTTGAAGCTTCCAGACGCCACAACAGACGATCAGCCTGCCGCCCATCGCTTGAGTCCTTCACTATCAAACTTAGACACAGACAATTTCTCATCTGTCAAACCAGAAACACAGTAACACCCCCAGGCCACAGTCACCTCCTTCCTAGCTCAGAAGAACCCAAAACAAAGCGGGACCTCTGTGAAACATGTTTCTGTAAATGCAAAACTGTATTTAATAAACCATGACAGAAACCAGATCTCTCATAAAAAGTAAAACTACTGAGCATCTGGGCATTGCTGCTTTTGGTGGGTGCATCCAAATGGTCAGATGATTACGAACCTACGTTTCAAGCATAGGACATACAGAGGATACTAAAGAGTCCAGACAGCATCATTTATACATTTGAAATGCTTTACTGGGTCACTTTGAGTCTCAGCCGAATCATTTTCCTAGAAAATGCGTACCAGTTTGGGATATTATATGCAAAAATCTTAGTGTAAAATAATTATGGAAAACCTTATTGACAGTAACAAACTTTATGTTTCAGAACTGCCTACATCTATAAACCGGGAACAAATCCATTGTGGGAATAATGACAATAATTTTTTATTTTATTGGTCATTTTCTCCTTTTCCCAAGGTCAGACCATGAGAGGTGTCCTTCATGTCCATTCAAAAGTAGTACTATGAAGGTAGAGTCTATGAAGTCTGTTATTCCATCAGAACCAGGAAGACTGGATTTTATCCTGATTAAGTATCAGTTCCATGTGGTTTGCTATCAGGTCACACAACAGATATGATCTTTTTGTGAATGTCTGGCATAGATTTACTGTATGTGATTATGTTAAACTTCAGATTTCCTCACGCGCACAAGTCAGTAACTGTGACTCTTTAGAGCTTAATGTCCATTAGCATTTGCAAAAGAAAAAAATAACAGTTTGGTTTTGTCCAATTTCTTTCTTTTTTTTTGATATTCAGTAAAAGTTAGACAATTTCAAAATAAAAATGATCACTAAAACAAATGGCTTCATAGTTGAGTAAAGTTCAAACGCTGAGTTTTCTCTTTTGAACACTTTTCATTCAGACCCTGGTGAATAAAAAAAATCACCTGAACTTCTTACAATTAAATCACAAAAATACAAAATCTGTTTACTATTTGACTTCACTTAAAATGGTTTTACCATTTAAAACTACAAGTTAAAGTCAACACAGCCAGCTACATATGAGTAAGGTAGTGTTAATGTAGGACTTTGCCACGATTAACAGTTATGCCTGTATATAACTAAATATAATAACATTAAATCTATTAGAAGTATAAGGTTTATTTCTATAGGTGGTTCGATGGATGGTCTGTTCTATTGAGATTTATGTTTTGAAAACTTCAAGTTTGGTTAGAAAAAATAATCTCGTTGCTCCTTGTTTCCATCCAAACAGAGTATTACACCTTTCTTCTTTTTTGTTTTTACAGAAAGAGGTCAAAAAATGTAAAAGTATACATTTTATGTATTGTGCTCAATGATGACTATTGAATGTTTTATTTTAGACATCAATAAACTGAATATTTCTATTTTATCAATAAATTGACTGATGACAAAATCATGCCTGATGAAACTTCAGCTCTACTCCATTCTTTCTTTATGTAAAGGACATAATTTTAATAATCTTCTTTTAATAACTGAAAGATTATTTTGAGCGCTTATGAATCGTTTTTGGTTTGTTACACTCCATCACTCTCTTCTTAAAGCTCAGCTGTGCTCCATCAATGATGCTTTTCTATCTCCCAGCAAATCTCCTGCTCTAGTGCTGCTGGTGCCACTAGTGCCACCCTTCACCGCCACTCCACCTTTCTTTCCATTTCTGCCTCCATCTCTCTGACTCCTTCTCAAGGTTGACTGGGAATCGTTAATAGAAGGAACCACAGCCTCTTTGTTTCGGGGCGATGGCAGCAAACAAAGCACTTTAACTCAAAAACCATCAGTGGCCACATTGATATTGATTTTTGTGGCAAGACATACTTATCTATATATTGGGCTCCATTAGTGCTAACAGATAGGTTAGAGCACCAATCCAAACAGAAGCAGATCAGCCGACTCGTATATGAATCGAGCCTAGAGTCAATTTATCTTGTATTACTGCTCAATTGGGGCAACAGGGGGCAATAGAGTCACTGACACTGTAAGTAAAGGGGCTCTTAGGGGGCCTCGGTTTTCTCCATTTCACTGTAAATATAATTAAAACAACGGATTATTACATTCTTCAGTAAAAATATGAACTGTGAGTGAAACCGTTTTCAGAAGTTTACATCCAGACTTCATGGACGTTCATTTCATATGAATTTGATGCTTTTAAAAACTAATTTCAAAAGTCAGATTTTTAAAAAAATAATAAAATGATTTTTAAAAATTTGACTTCTTTCTATTTGTTTGGCAGGGAAAATGCACATTAATTAACATTCCTGTAAATGCGCCAGAATGATCCATTTGAATATTTTTCATCTGTTGTCTCTGAACAAATGGAGTGCCACTAACACAAATACTATAAAAAGTACATTCAGATATTAAAACTAATCTATCTAGATGGCAAAACACAAGTTGTCACATAATGGGATTAGGGGAAAGTAATGAAAATTTTGACAGATCTGATGAGCTATTAACCAGTTGTTTAATTGTTTTTAAATTGATTATGCAGTAAAAACTCTTTTTGAGCAAGAATTTGCTCCACAAGTTTAAATTTGTCCCATATTTACTTTAATCCACACAGATTGAAAATGATACAACAGGAATATGATCCCAAACACATTTAACCTGGTTTGGGGATTTATAAAGAGCAAACTGACACCAAACTTCAGCTCTGTTGAAAATTGTTTTTTAGGGGAAACCAACCAGTTTAGTAGCTCTAATCACATGTCAAAGATCATGTTGATGGCTACAAATTGAGTGGGATTTCTCTGCAATTCGCCAAAGAACATTTAACCAAGTAGTGAAAACATAGCTATTCATTTTAGCCTGTATGTCTTCAGTTTGACAATAAATTCAAGCTTCTTTCTTGTATTTTCCATCCTGCACAAACAATAACTTAAATATTTCCGTTGCTTGACTTATGAAAATCACATTCTAGTGTAGCTAAGAAACAAAACAACGAGAAGGACCAGATTTCTTCTCATTCAATTTTGTCCAAATATTTCTAGCAGATGGGTGTAATTTTGACTTGTCGTTCATGTTTCCAGCTTGACACAGAGGAAAGCCGATGAGGGCTAAAGAAGGAATTAGCTGCCCACTCAAAGGCTTTGCTCTGATCCTTCAGGTCACTGTTTGGTCCCTCCAGCTGCTGAGCAGGACAGAGTAACACTGATTTATGGGGATTTGTGTAGATTTAAAATCCAGGAGGAGGGGGTGCATCTTTTAGACAAAGACACATGATTCACAGTCTATAGGAAGAAAGAAGAGAAACTATGAAGCCCCAGGAGTAGCTCCATCTCCCAGAGGACCAGGGATGAAATCTGCTCTCAGAGTCAGTCAGTGTGGAAACTAAAAACAATTCCTACTAACCTGTGGAACAAGAGATGTGTTAGTGTAAAAGCCAAATATATTATTGGATGGTGTAAAGAGATCTAATAGTCCTCTTATTTAGAATAATTTTCAGCAGATATCACTGAAGGTGTTTCACTAAAGTATTACATTTATTTCTAGTATTTTGATGCCCAGCACACAAAGCCTCAAAAAGAATAAGTGTATGTTTGGTTCTAAAAATGTATGGAAAGTTGAGCTGTTTGTATTTATATTTGCCACTAGATGGCGACAGCATATAGAAGGAAAAAAACAACAACAGTTTTTAATAAGAGAAAAACAATAACAACATGCAAGAAAGTTTTCATATAAACATTTCTACTAAGTTTTAATTAAATACACAGTATTATTATAGGACAAATACATTTAAACAATGTTTACTACTGTAACAAATCAAGCTTCGGTCTGAAGAAGCTGGATGTTTCAGCTCAGTTTGTCCATGTTTGGATTGTCTTAGCTCTATCCAGACGACAGTATGAAACCTTTTGGCAGCATCATATGTAGTTTCTCAGCATCATGCATCAGAGCAGGGCTACTTGTATGATTCACCAACCTCTTTAAACCTTTTATAATAATAAAACAGTCAATATGAAGTAGATACAAACTAAATCCATTTCACTAATCACTATTATCAGTCAGACTGACAGGCTAAATCTAGGCTGTTCATTTAATTGAAATCCATTGTTTATCAGTGATAATCCTGTATCTGGTAATAATCCGTTGTGCAGAAATGACTGAGTGAGATGCAGATATATACCGACATGCCTCCCTCATTGTTACTTCTTAGACAAACACAATACATTAATAATGGTAATAACTGATAAATATTTGTTGAAAATAAGAGACAAATGCCAAAGCTGCAGAATTTAAATGTGCTCTTTTAATATGAAGGTGCTGTTCTTTTCAATCTAATCGTGCAAATATGTCTAAAAGGGTAGTTCAACTTCCCCTCCAGATTCATTTAGACTTGGCCTAACTGTCACATTTATAGATGTGTTGTCCAACCCAGGTAGGACTCAATCATTCACCTTCTATTGGATTAAATTTTAATTTTAATTTATTTCAGATTTACAGCCACACTTCTTCAGCTGATGGCAACTCCTTGTCAGACGTGTCATCTTCTCATCCTCTCCACCCTTCGGCCATCCCGGTCAACAGGACTCTGTGTTTCTGGTTAGCACAGTGTTGACAGATAGCTTGACAGGAAGCATAGTGATTCTTGAGAATAGGGACAAATCAGGTCCTATGGATAAAGCAACAAATATACACAATATATATGTTTTTTAAATATCTGACTAAACTAACCTGGGTCATGTGACACAACAATGTATATTTTCCAGGTCTTTGCTGAATATTTTTTTTTATTTTAAACATTGTAGTCGGTGCATTATGCCTGTAAAAGCCTTTGTCCAGGAGCAGAACTCAAAACATTATAATAGTTTAAAACAATTAAAGAAATACTAAAATTACATATTAAGACAATTAAGTATAAGTAGTCATATAAATAATTATAACAGTATCAATGAATTGAATTAAAATTCATTTTTATATATTTTCCAACTCCATTGAAATTTGTCCCTAATTTTTGTCAACACCGTCAGAAATGAAAAGAATGTAAAAAAATCAGGCATTATTGGGGGAACTTCTGAGGACCCCATGACCACTTCCTGTCTCTTGCATTGCTAAGAGGGCTAGTTAGCTCCGGTTAGCTAGTTAGCTCTGGTTAGCTTATGTTATTCTTTAGTTTTTTCTTCTTTTTATTCCTACGTTTTTTGTCACAGCCATGATGTGTCAACACCATAACTGACAATTTGTAAAACTTTGATGACATTTTGTGAAATAAAAGCTTAATTTTGGTAAAATGTAAAGATTTCATGGACCTGATGAGCTACAATATGGCCTCCTTCACAATAACATCAGATAAATGGAGGTTGTTTGGCTTTTCGTCAACATTATGTTCTCTGCTGCATTGGTCTAAGATCAATCAGGTGTGTGAAAAAGGATGAATTTTAGAATGTTGTTATTGGGCAGTAAAGCATTGAATGATCTCTGTCCTGAAAAGGTTTATGGCGGCATCGTATCTCTGAGCCACTTGACAGATGTGGACCATGTAGACCCCGCAGGTCACGACAGACCTGCCTCCTTAGTGTTTGCAGAAAGTGAGAACATGAGGAGGCAGCATTTTGTTTCTGTTCTTGACCTCTGGAAACAACACACTGAAAACCTGAGATGTACTTTGTCTTGTGTTCTGTAAACTTGTCTGCCCTTGGCTTGCTTTGTCCAGCTTCAGTTTCAGCTTTGTGACACACGTTCCAAAATTATGGTTATATTTCCAAATAGTTATTGAATATTTGTTATTGTTATAAGACCTGCTATTTGTCATGACTCATGATACTTTACAGAACTGGTGAGATTCTTCAGATATGCAGACAGGATTGTATTCCAGATTGGAAAAAAAAAATCCTCAAAAAAAGAGGTCAATCGAAACCGACAACTGTTTTTAGCTCAACAGGCTAAATGATTTCTTCTGTCTCTGAAATATAGTAGAATGAGTAGTGGAAATATAAAGTTACAGTGGATCCCCAACTATCCACTTTTCATACAGCCTATCTATTTGAAAGAAGATACAGCTTGAGACGCTGAAATACCAAGGTGCAATGCTACTATTTATGCTATTGGCTAGCATTTGGTTGCAGCAAAACCAAAGGCTTTCACTCCGAGGAAACTGTTGTTGGGGCAACCAGATGAAAGCGTCCTATCACAGGCTAACACCGAACATAGAGGAGGGCTAACCTGTTCTCTCAAGCCTGCCTAAACAGTTGCTGAAGCCATTCTTCCATTCATTCATCCCTGTTATGATGTCCTTCTGGTTTCAGCATGTGGGGGCTCGTCCAGGACTGGAACATATACCCTTCAGCATGCTGAATAGAAAATGCATAAATTCAGTAATGGTATTTTTATTTTTTCTAGATTAGACCAGCAGTTAATACTGTGATCGGCTCAGTGAATACAACTCAATTTTAGCAGAAATGGCAACTCATCAATTAATTTGATTATTTGGGAAAGCTACTCCCCTCTGAACACAACTATGTTCTGTTGACGGTTGATGTTTTTACTCTGTGCTCATCACCAGAAAAGCCTGGAGAGCTGAAAATTGTTTCTATGGCCTAGTCCAAACATGGCCAGGCCTTTTTAAAGCAACATAGAGCAGATATCCGTTTCAGTAAAATTATCTCGTCCACACCTGAGCGGTTTAAGAAAAGTGTTCATTCATACAAACCCACTAAATTATTCCACTCAGTATTGTATTAAATATGCTAAACCCATAGTAACAAGGTAAAACATGTCAGCCAATCACAATCCTTCAAAACAACTCCAACTTCCTGTTAAGAATTAAACATGACAGCATTTGTGTGGACAAATAGAGGTTGAACTACTTTTAAACGCAATGCTAGAACATAAAGTTAACATAAAACAAGAGGATGTTGACTGGGAATCATGTCAAACGAAGTGATGATGCATGTGGAGGTTGAACGGCGTCCAGCCTTAATCGGGAGGGACGGCTGGTGTAAAACAGCTGACCTCAATGCTCACGTTCCCCTTTGCAACTCACCATCTGGGCTTATAAAATAACAAGTAAAAACTGTATGAAGAAACGTAAAAATCAGCCCCTCTCTGACAGCAGCCATGTTTCCTTCACTGCACGGTCAAACTGGTCACATGTGATGTCAGCGCCTCATTATTTGTTTGCTATGCATTTGCCTTTAAATCTCCGGTTTCTAATATCCACACACTAAAGCAAAAAAGGTGAAATTGCCCATCTTCACTTTGGCTGGATGTTTTATGATCAATCATTTTTAGTGAGCTTGCAATGTGGATGAAAGGCCAAATCCCATAGAAATCTATTTGGTTTACCAGGTAGCTGGCTACATGTGGAGAAGGTCTAAATAAAAACAGGAACTTTCCCTGTTTTTTTATGTCTTAACAAGAGAAACTGGACAGACTGCATTTAAACTCATTTGTTTTACTTTCAGCACCAACAAACGGGTTATGTAAGCGTGATGCCATGGTGGCACAGACAAAAGAAAACACCACAAGCATGTCACATTTTTGCACACTTTGTTCGTACATTGGGTTTTTTAGCAACAATTGTTTTCTGACATTGATATAGTGCAAATGCACAGTAGCACAACAGACACCATTAAAGATACATACTTTTTTTCAATACAGCAGATTTTTGACAATTTGCATGATGTTTTTGTTTGTTTTCTTGCTAAACATAAATTTGTTTGTACTCCATCTAAGGTATCAGTGTCCAACAGATCAGTATTCCTCACTGGTAGGAACCCTGTAATACAGACAAGGGTTCAGAAATCAGTGCGTCTGCAAGGTTGAGACCAGAGGTGAAGCAGGACACGGTCAGCATCTCATCCACACCCAGCCTGGCTTCAGTCTGTGAGGCCAGCTTCAATCTGTCTTTCCTACTGGTTTGTATTCATTGGCAACTGTTGTGGAAGCAAATCAGCCACACTGTAAACTGGAGCAGATGTTAAACATGTCTACTGTATCTTGATATGCACATTATATTAACAACGGGTTCGTCCCTCCTCACCACATCGCTTCACATCAACTGCTAAAACTTCAGCTTCATTTGCTCACCGGCGTCTCGAACCTTTTCCTCCTCGGATTAAAGCGAAACAACAAACACAGACAAGAAACGGACAAAAACTCTGATGGCTCTCGTTAAAGACGAGGCCATCGATCTTTACGAGTACCATTTCTTGTAGTCGGTAATAAATAAAACAAATTTTAACAGATTTGATGGTTTTACTGTTGTAAAAGTTTAGAATGAGTTTTTTTTTTTGTTTTATTTAAGGATTTTAAAAGTGAATTCATAGGGGCAAATTTTAGAGTTCAGGTAAATGACTCATGATGGCTTCTGATCATGGTGGTGCTACTTCCTCTGTATCCCTCAAGGGAGACGTCACCTCATTTTTAGGTCTTCAATAAGTTGTAACCATGAAGCACAAACACCAATCATTCCATGACCCCCTCCCTCCCCCCCAACCCATCAATAATCCCAGCATCCCCAGACTCCATGACACATTTCTCTCATCCCAATCCAATCCTCTCTCACATCACTGGTCCCTGTGCTTCCCTTTTATTCTTTTATTAAATTATCTCCCTGCATCCCAAGCTTTTGGCATTTCTCTCTACTCGCTCTTCTTGACACCAGTCTTGGCCGACGCGTTGGACTTGCCTACATAGGCTTCAATAAAGAACTGGACAAAGAGCACAAAGTAGCTGAGGTACATCAGAGAGGACCACACAATGTTTTGCATGTGGGATGGACACTCCTGGCCCTGCTGCATCCAGGAGTACACCAGGTAGTTGACCATGCATCCCATCAGCATCTGGGTGATCTGGGTCAGCGTGATGAACATGGCGAACTTGCGCGAAACCTTGAAGCCAGCTGCCCGCAGCGCGTAGTAGGAATACATGACGGCGTGGACCAAGTAGTTCATGGTCATGAACCAACCGCCGCCCGCCACCATGTCCTTGTAGGAGTACCAGGAGTAGAGCAGCACGGTGATGTGGTGGTACCAATGGAGGAAAATGAGCTTCTGCTTCCTCAGGACGATGAAGAGAGTGTCACCTGCAGGGAGACAGGGGAGTATCAATCATTTTCAGAAATGCAGAACATTCTGGATGAAATACAACGTGGTCAAAGGGCGAGAGGAGGACCAAGCCCTGGGCAGATCACCAGTCCATCACAGGGGTTTTGGCTTTCCAAGGTTTTTAAATGAAACGAGAACTGAAAAGTCTATTAAATTACTCCGAATTGTATTCCAAATGCAAGAAGAACAGCATGAAAGAGTAGCTCGACTCAAAGCAGTTTTCCTAAGTGGTATCGAACCACCAACCCAAGAATCCGCCACTGTTTGCTCACTAGCGTTGTTTTTAATGAATTGTTATAATACACATTGACAAATTCATTTCAATATTGTTAAAATAGAATGCAAAATATTTTTCTTTTTGAATCATAATTCATTATTTCAGATAGGAGGAACGGTTTGGGTTATGAGCTTCATTTTCATTTTCACCTGGGAAAAATATTGGCTTGTTAGCAAAAATGTAAAAATTGCAACCAAAACATTTCTGACAAGACATTTGGAATACCAAATTAAATATATTGAAGAACCTTGGCCTTGCAGCTTCTGCAAGAGATGAACAAGTTTTATCAACATGATTTTACCAGACTAGACATTTCTCATAATTTGGGTTTTGTTGTCTCCAACCAATAATTGATTGACCAATCTGAGACTAAAACTATGCAAAGCTTGGTACATATGAACGCTCCTGCTTTCCAGGTAAAAATTGAATAAGGTTTAATGATAAAAAAGTTTGATATCTGTGATTAGCTTTGATTGTTCTCATAATATGATTTATAACTTCAATAACAGAAATGAAGAAGTCCTTAATCTTTATGTTCGCCAAGTGAAGTTATGTTGGCAGATTAATCTCAGTTGCACCACAACCAAAAACAGAAGAGACTTGCTACTGTAGCTGGTTCAGCTCTGGATCAAAAACACTTTCTCATCCAGTCTCAGATGAATCCTGTCATCTTCAACTTTAACATTAATGTAAAATTACAATATAATTCAGTTTGCCTCCCATCAGTCAGACGACATCAGACATGTCTCCACTCACCCAGTTCTGGAGCCTTGCTCAGGACGAAGGCGTAAGCCCAGAATTTGCTGACCGGCCCGTTGTAGAAACTCTGGTCACAAACTGACTGTTTCAGCCCTTTGCTCATCAGGATGAACGTCATGTAGCTCCCAGTGCGGATGGCACCAAAGATACTGAGACAACAGAAACCATGAACATTAACAAATCAGGTAAATGAATGATTTGTTAATGGAATTATATAGAAGCATAATAATCGGCTCTAAACTTTCATGTTACTGTGAAGCCGATAGATGTAGCTGTTCATAGTTTCTACTTTACACATCTAGTGCTGTCACCGCCTGCACCGAGTTACATTTTGTCACATCAGAAAAACAATCTATGATTATTAGAATTTTAAAAACACAAAGCTGAGAATAATTATGAAGTTTTCTAAGTTCTTGTCACCTTTAAAAGGACCAAATTTGTACAGTGAATCTGTGTATTGTGTCCTTATTATTACATAGTGTTGATCTGTTGCTTAAAATCAGCTGGACTGTGATGTGACCAAACACTGTGAATACTTTAGCCAACCTCTCACCTGAACACAGCGAGCGTGAGCGACCACAGCACCAGAGGTTTCCGCAGCTCAAACTTCTCCCTTTGCTTCATGACATGACGTCCACCAAGGATGCAGGCAGCGTAGAGCGCAGAGAACAGGAACGACTTCTTCCTGTCAGCATAGACAACAGACATCGCTGAAGAAAGCTCTTATGTCCCAAAGCAAGTTAACCAGAGGCTGTTTGGACTGAAACTAAAGGGAAAGTAAAGGAGGTAAAGATGATAGAAATATAGAGCCAAAATGAAGAACAGGTATTCATCTTTGATGCTGACTATAATGCATTTCATAATTTTGATAGTTTATTCATAAGCCGGTGCATTGTGGGAATGTTAAGACACATTTGAATGGTTGTATGAGAAATTCAAGGATTCTTAAAACATGCATAAGAGAATCAAAGCAATACTCAGGGTGTTTTAAATCATTATAACATGATGTATAGCTAAAACAATTCTGAAAATTCCCTGACCAAGGGAACAAAATACAGTTGACCCATAACACTGCAGGGGAGAGAAACTATGCTCCTGTTAACTTCAGGTTGGAAGACGTAGAAAATCAAATTACACAGAAAGACGAGTAGAAGTGAGAGGAGAACTGGAGCTGTAGATGTTTGATATGCTGCTGTTCTGGTTCCAGCTCCAGTTATGAATCTGATTATGATTTAAACTGAAAGATCTGATGAGCGTTGAGACCTGCGTCTTTTATGATTATTCCTTTACTGTAAGCTCCTACACTTTCAACTGTTGTGTAATATCCATCCATCCATCCATCCAGGTCAGGAGGTGCTGCTGCCTCTCCAGCTAACGTTCTGGGTGAGAGGCGGAGTCACCTGGACAGGTCGCCAGTCTGTCACACATATTGGTAATAAAGGTGATGTGATGTCACAATTGTGCCTTTATTGTGTCTATAAAATTCTTATCAACTGTGTTTAAAGTACAGTATAAAAATGAGCAAATATCAGAGGTCACTACTATCCCAATATTAAATAGATTTATGGCACGTGAGAACATTATCAGCCTGAGACTCTCCCACACCTGCCTGCTGTTATTACAGTCTGAGTCCAGCTGTAGGTGTAACTGAATGCTGTCCGTCTGCAACAGATCAGATCTGCTCCACATGAAGTGGAAAGTCTTCTGTTGAAACACCATCTGGATACAGAAGAACTGAGCGTTTTCCAGCACTCAGCAAATCCCACGGCACAGGTGGGCTGAGTGGACAGACTGGATCCTGAGAGGAGCGAAGAAAAGCCAACCAGATCAGCTCTGTCCTAAAATAACATGAACTCAAAGCAGGGGAGTTAAAACGTCGAATCCAAACTGGTTTTATATCCCTGATGCTGAAGTTGATCATTTTGGATCATTTTCCTTCATCCTTCAGAATATAGTGGACATGTTTTCTTTATTGTGTTACTGAGAAATTATGCTTTAAAAAACAGCATTTTAAAATAAAAATAATGTAAGTACCTCTAAAAGTAAATATCAATTTTTTGAGATGGTTCACATTTTTATTTCAACTACACTGTATAATAGAGAAGAAAAACAAAGTAAAAAAAATATGGAAAAGTGATTTTAATGTGCTTTTTAATATGACAAATATTACTAGAGTATATCGGATGCATAAAGGATATGACAGTTATGGCTTCAACATGATCTCACTCTGAAAAATGTGAACCGATAATTTAACTCTATTTATTGAGTGACAAAATCACATTCTGACACTGCAAAAAAGTCTTAATTAATAACCCAGGACTTCCTGTTTCCCTGAAGTATGAATATGATGTGACACGAAGGAACATTTCTCTACATATGGAAGCTATCTGAGAACAATCATCTTCCTCAGTAAAAAGAAAAAACATTAGATTGATCAAATCTATTGATCCAACCTCAGTCAGAGGAATAATTTTAAAAATAATCAACTAGAAGTGGGTCAAACAAGTCTGGAGGAATCAGGTTTACAGGAGGGAGGTAAAAACATCTCAGTGTTTGAGAACTACAGGAAGGAGTCACATCTTGGTCACCCGGTTTCCATAGCAACAACTTATTTTAAGCCATCTGTACTCAAAATGCCCTGTGAAATCGACTACAGACCAGACTCAACCCATTTTCAGCTCAAGTGTCTCTGGCTGGTGACCAGCCAGGTTGTATTGCAAAAAATCCAATCATTCTTTGGTCAGTGAACAAACCATTCACCACTCTTTAGTGTGGATGTTGTTGCCATGTCTACGGTTAACTCAGACTGTGAGAAAGAGCAAGACTTCAGCAGATAACAGGAAGGCTGAGCAGAAGAAAATGGTTTGCACAAAAATAATCAAGTGATCAAACTATTTAAGAAATATATAAACCAATAAACCAGAGATAACGATTTAATGTAACCATCCTTCAAAGCAACCTACAGATCATGAGACACATTTAACCTGTAAAACTGATTCTGTATTGCAGATCAACCAACAGCACCAGGTTTTGTCAGATCTGAAGGTCTTATGAAGCCAGTAAGACGTTGTTAGTTTAACAACTAGGATGATTCCAGGAGCATTTCTGCTGGAAAGCCATAAACTCATGAGCTGCTTCTGCAGAACAGAGGACAGAGCAACACGGTGAAAGTCAAGAGAAGCTGCTTTCACAGAATGACAACAAGGCTGCAGAATGACATCACTGTTCCTCAACCAACCACACAGGGAGGGGGCAGAACAGATCAGCACACAAGACGGTGGCCTACATACGTGTGAGGCTGCAGATACAGCAGAGGAGGAACAAGCTCTGTATTCTCCTGCAGGGAAATGCCATCCGAGGCCAAAGGTCAAAGGTAACAGTGGTTATGTAGCCTCAGCTTTAAGTCTTCAGTACACCGAGTTCTTCTAGTCAGATCCTGAGTGCACACACACACACACGCACACACACACGCACACACACACACACAGTTTGAATGTGTGTGTGACAGATCCCATTTAGCATCAAAGATGGAGCTTTCATTTCTGACTCAAAGGTAGAAAAATCCTCAAAGGTAGAAAAATCCTGGAACAGAAGGAATGTCTCCTTCAGGTTATTATAATAAAATCAGCAAATGGCCCATAAATACATATTTATGAACTATGAGCGCAGGCCAACAGCGTAACAAAACAGAAATCTAAAGAAAATTTGGATTCAAATGAAAATGTCATCAATCTTTTTTCTGAAGCCCTTCTCATCCACATTCATAGTGATGAAAAGTCCAAAAATAAAGGGCAGAAACAGAGAAAATGTTGGTTAAAAGGACTGAGGACAGTTTATTTCATGATCAAAATGATGACATATTAGATTGTTATTAAATTTAAGAAGCATTTATTTTGAAATTCTAATTCCACAAGTGAATAAACACAATATAAATACTAAGCAAAGCAAATAATAATATTGAGAATTGAATATCTTATTTCCAAAAGATGCCAATAGCTAATAAAGAGTGTGGCTCTCTGAGCCAGGCGGTTCCAGGGGCTGTAGGACATTAATGCCTAATAATGGACAGTTTCTTTCTTTGAATTCATCACAAGTCCTTCCTGGACTTTCTGGAACAGCAGAAAGTGGGTCACATGCAGAGACAGACATCTTGTATTGATGTGAGCAAACTCTAACCTTCATAGTGCAGCTGAATGTTAGAGTACCAACAGAAATCCTTTGGAGGAAGCATATAGTGAAGCACTGCAAAAATCTGATCTGCAGGTGATAGTGTGTGAATGTGTGTGTGTGAGTTTGAATGAGTGTGTGAATGGATGAATGACTGACTTTATAAAGCCCATTTAGCATTTAGTATTGAGACAGGAATGGTCAAACTCCGCTGATGTTCCTCGGGTCATAAAACCAAATATAATGTAAAGACTTTGAACTTGATCTAACACAGGGTTGTTCAAACTATGGCCTAGGAGCGGATTTTGTTCAGCCCCCAACTTCAAATTGAGAATGATACAAATTTGGATCACCACCAGAAACGGCTGATCCAGATCAAGACTTCTTATTTTTCATTAGGGCAAAATTATCACAGACAAATAAAAGCAATAGCTGCACAATAAACAGGACCACGTCTCTCCACAGTTCTACTCAAAAACAGACTTTGGTGAACTCACATCTGCTTTTCATTAATCTGTTAAACTTGGATAACTACAGAAAACATATTGGTGAAACACTGACCCAGATCATGTTCTTAGTGCTGAAAACATTTATCTGCATTTTGTTCCAATTCAGCCCGAAAGAATTTACAAACTGGAAATGTTTCTTTAATAAAACAAAATCCATAATAAATGGATCCATTTTCTATAAAACTTCCAACTACTTTGTTTTATTAAAGCACTGCATGCATAATTTATTGCTGAGCAGGTATAAAATTCACTTGAGAATTTTGGCCCAAACGACAAAAGGATTGGACACTCCTGATCTAAGAGTTCATTCCCACGGTTTGGACTTTATTGTAGGTTTACCTTCAGTTCTGTCTTGACTGAGCTGAGGAGTTTCAATAACTTTAAATCTAAAAAAACTTGTTATATTTTGAACATCTGATCACCACCTTTCCTGTCTTGTTTTCCAATGTTAATACAAGCCAGAGTATTTGATATTCAGGCTCTACTGAAGTACTTTTAGAAGACAGATTCTTCTGCTGCAAAAATCAACCTAAAGGCAAAGTCAAAGCTGGCAGAGACGGTGGGCAGCAGAAGGAGCTGCTGCTGTTTCTAGCTAAAGCCCTGAAGCAACAGCAGCTCACAGGAATCCACAGCCTTTTGTCTTCACAAGCATCACCTGAGAACCACTTTCATCATCTATCTGTATATCTAGTCTTCCTGTTTTATACAGTTCATTCCTTTTTTTCCGGATGATGTCATATCTATATGCTCCAACGCTGGGAAAAAAAACTCTTCACCAAAGATGCTTAGTGTCCCAAAATAATTTTGAACATCGATCAGCTGGCAGTGAGAAGGTTTTTCCTCCTGCTCTCGGGTCCCAGCTGTGCAGAAGATGACAAATATCACACCAGTACGCAGCTTTTCCTGTAAACGCTCCGTCACATCTCAGTAAACTAAGACGAGCGTCTAACACAGCCAGTCACGATGCGAACGCAGCGGCTGGAAAAAAAAAGATCAAAAACAGGCGTGGATTTCATGTTTCACTCCGGGCCTTCAAACAGCCAGGATATTTTTCAATATTTGATTTTTATTTTTAAATTTAGAGCCATACAAACCTATATTTATCACTATTATGTATATTTTTATAGCCTAACAACTCACATCACTGACATTACTTCTCACAATTTTGCAGTGCATCATCATCATCACAGTCACATGACCAAGCCCCTCTCTAGAAATACAAACAGAAACAAGGTGGGGGTAAAACCTCAGCTTAACATCCACCAAGTTTTACTTATTGAATTGGCAAAAAAACAACCGACATCAGCAGCTACCAAAGGTAACGCAGACAATGTCGCTTATCCCTAGACTCAGAAGGTTGAAATAGATCTCCTATTGTCTTCTTGTTGATGAATATATTTTTGCCTCAATGTTAGGAAATAACTGGGACCTTGGAATTAAAGTGACAACACAAACGGGGAGTAAACAGCCGGACTACCCAGGCTACCACTGCTGTTGTTTGTGAGCATAAAGTTAATCTGGTAAAAAAAAACTTTCTTGAACAAAGGGTTTTACTTTTGTGTCTTCTATCAGTGCAAAGTGCCTGCAGACCTTCAGCTACAACTCATGTTTTTCATTCGTATCTGAGCCAAATGAAGGACAGCCTGTGACTGCAGCGTGATTTCAACTTTTTACAACTAATCAACTCTTTGTGGGGAAAAATAACTGTGGATGGAGATTTAGAGTTATGAGCATGACTGACTGATTTTAGGGAAAGAAGTAAAACTTGCAAAATCAGAGCATAGTTTGAAGTCTGAAGTATAACCTGGTTCAGTAACTTTGATTCAAAGTCACTTTCAGAGCTCGGTGTTTGAAACTAAAATCATTGCTCTGACAGCGTTCAGGTGTGATCTAGACTACCGTATTTTCCGCACTATAAGGCGCACCTAAAAACCTTACATTTCCTCAAAAGCCGACAGTGCGCCTTATAACCCGGTGCGCCTTATATATGGACCAATATTGAGCCACAACAGGTCTAGCAACTACTTAAGCAGCTGCCGACTTCATTTTTCCCGTTGAAGCGTGCAGTGCATGCTGGGATGTTATCAAAAATGTTGTCAAAAACTGGTTTGTTAATAAAGTTTGACTGACCAATCTACCCATAGACATGTCTATGTATCTA
>CAEGAF010156255.1:0-33048 GCA_903067075.1 Micropoecilia bifurca
TTGGGGAACATTTTCCAAAATGTCTTTGTTCTGCTGCTGGGCAAACCTGCCTGATCACTTTGGTTTTCATTCAGAGGGCCGTCACTGTTCACACTGTTTTCAGTAAAAGAGGTTAAATCAATACAAACGTCTGACTCTGGGAAAGATTTCCAAAGCTGTGGCTTCTTCTTGATGCTCTTCATCTTTCGTCTTTGTTCCCATTTTTGATTTACTTCCTTCTGCTCCTGCATCTCCAACCAGACAGCAAATGGCACCTTCGTCTTCTTCCTGGGCTTGAGTGTCTTGGGTATTTGTAATTCTCTCAATGCCTTCAAATGTGACCTCTTCAATATATTTAATATTACAAGGCAGCTGTTTTTATTATGTTAGGATGTAATAACCCTAGTTGTATATCTCACCATTTGTAATTTATCATTGTTTATTAAACTCTGAAATATGTGTGAGTTTGTTAATATTCTGTCCTAAAATGTGGCTAGATGTGCCCGTTTTTTGATCCCCTGCCCCTTTACTGGTCTCTGCACGGCCCTGTGGGTGACTCTCAAAAAAACACAGCCACAGTCAAGACGTAAGCAGCTACCTGACGCTGTCGATCAGCTGCTGATGGTCTTCTGTGATCAAAATGTCAGGCAAGGCTTCGGCCAGAACCTCCACGTCCCTGTCTGCAGCGTACTGCTTGAGCACCTCGAACAGCTGCTCCTTCACGTCGGGCTCCTCTCCGAGAACCTCCTCCACCTGATCCGATAAAGACGGCGACGGAATGAAACCGGAGCCATGCGAGCGAAAAAGAAGCGGCTTCACGCTCACCTTTTTGTTGAACTCCATAGCCTTGTGAGCTCGGCTCTCCCTGATGCTGTCTCCGCTCTGCGACAGAACCCGCATGCTGCTGCTCAGCCGCTTGTTCCGCCGGGCCATGCTGAGCACTCCCAGTCGGAGGGGTCGGCCCTGCGCCGCCTTGATCATGGCTGCCGCCGTTTCGTGATGCTTCACCGGGATGCCGTTGACCTCCATGACGTAGTCGTTGACTTTGAGGCCGCTGCGTGCAGCCGGACCGCCGGGCATGCTCTCCTCGACCATCAGAGGGCTGTCCCCCACGATGGTGAAGCCAAAACGGCCATCTGGGCCTGGCGTGATGTCAATCTTAGGAACGGGGTGTTAAAAGATTTGCCAAATTATTCTGGATTCTACAAAGCGGAGGCTAAATGTGAATTATTTAGGCGTCGGCCGACCTGTTCGATCCGTGAAACGACGCCAATACTGGGGGGTACGGTCTTGAGGGTCTGAGCCAGAGCGATCAGAGCTGGTGTGCTGAGGTTGGTCACATCCTGGCCCTCGATGTCCACCACCTGGTCACCTGGCTGCAAGCCGGCAAGAAAGGCACTGCTGCCTTCCACTACGGACAGGATGTAGCTGGGCCCAGTGCCTCCGAGCCTGAAGCCAAAGGCCTCTGGCCAGTTCTGGTTGGTGGCAGGGAGACCAAGGTCTAAAGAAGACACAGGAGTTGGAGAGGCTCAATTTAACGTGTTGCTGGAATGATGGAAACATAATGTCTTACAAATATATTTCAGCCTTTCAAATGCTGTTTTATTTCAGATTTTACCATCTGTTTTATTTTGTTTTATTGACCAACACAGATAAGTGCAGAATCTCAAAGCAGTAGAAAAGGAATACATTATTTTTCCGTTCTTTTTACAAAGGAAAATAAGTGTGGTGTGTGTTAGTACTCAACCCTCTTTCCTTTAATGCTCTGACACAGAACCTTAAGAAGTCACCTAACTGGTGATGCGTTCAATGTGTGTTTTGCTCATAGTATATAAGTCCAGCCAGTCCAGGCACAGAGAATATCAGCGAACAAAAAGCATCGTGAAAACCAAGGGCCACAGCAGAGTTCCGGGGAGAAGTGTAAAGCCGAGTAGGGTGATAAAACAACATCCCAAGGCTTTAATGTCTGACTGAGCTCTTTTAAATCATCATCTAAAACTGGAAAGAGAACTGGAAGGCTTGTCCATTCACCTACAGTATGTGAAATGTTCCCAGGAAGAGTATAATTTATCAAAGACCCAGAAGCTTATTGTAACTGGAAGAGCTGCACAGATCCACAGGATAATCTGCTAAAAGGACAACAGTAGTTGTGCACTGAAGACTAAAAAAAAATAAACAGGTTTCCAGGTCACTATTATTCATTATTATCATTGTTGTTATTTTTACATTATAACATGGCAGCTTCATGCCTTGGGGGATACATTTTGGCGGCAGCAGAAATGGGGAAAGTCGGTCAATTGATGGAGATAAGGTGGAGCTAACTACACAACAATCCTGGGAAAATAAATCTAAAACTTAGACTGGCAAAAGGGAAAAAGGAACATTATCAGCTTTCTTGGGTCATGTTCCTTTAAGAAAATGTCTGCTAGCAATAAAACCATAATGGAGGCCTGCTAATTAAGCTCTTATTAGCCTAGAGGGGTGTGAGTAGGTACACAGGTCTTTTTGTTGGAACGACCAAAAAACATTTTGTAAGTCGAACAAATCACAGCAAGAGGAGAGGTTTAGCAGAGAAGGAGGTTATTTGTGCCTGTTGGTATCTGGACCACATGTTGAACCGCTGGCCTTCCCCTGGTCACTGGCCTCATTCTGCTGCTGTACAAAGTGTCCCAAAAGAGTCTTCACTTCATCTGTACAGGACATTAATCTGGGTACATTTAAAAATATGCAGGATGTGGTGCAGCATGGTCAACACGTAGTATATTTTATAGCAATTTTTGTATTAAAGAAGTACATCAAACCCTAGTCTCTTGTGCCCTTGTTTTTTGTTTTGTTTGTTTTTGTCTTGTAGATTTGCTTAAAATAAACCAGACTGTGGTTCAAATGATGTCCTTGAGATTTTTGTGAATTTTGTAACTTAATCGCCTAAGTAGAGCGAAAGCAATTTGAATTCAAAACAAGAGAGCATAGTTGCATAAGTGTAAAACTGCATGCAGTTGTCTTATTTCTTTTAAAAGTTTTAGCAGATCAGACATGAAAACTGACAAAAAAAGAAAAAAAAGGTGCAACAATTTCTCCTAAAAGTCAAGCAGAGAGAGTCTGAATTGTAAATGATGTCATTTCTGCTGAAGGGCAAATCAGATCTCAGTGGCACGCCAGGCTTCAGACCGACTGTATGAAACATAAATCAAAGAATCAGTGGTGGAGCAACTGCTGTCAGCTCACCAAAGAGAATCAGAAGAAAACTGATTTAAAATAGATAAGGACATCATGGACGGATCCTCTATTTGGCTTCTCGTAACACTGAGCGGTGCTGTCAGGGCTCGTCTTCTGTTTTCTCCACCCTTCGTCCCAGATACACGCTCTACTGTAGCTCCTCTTCATCTTCCGTCTTTCAAACGAAGCCCTTCAGGAATACCGTCATACAAAAAAGATCAAATCAGAGGAACAAGACTTACAGAAATCTTTGGCGGCGCTCCGGGTCCCAGACTTGCTCTGGCGCAGGGAGAAGCGGCCCTTTCTGCTCAGGAAGCGCCTCATCCTCGCCCGGCTTGCGGCTGGGCACGTTCCAGCCAGCCTTTCCTCACACCCCCCCGACTAGGGGGTCTACGCAGCCAGGAGGTGCCCCTCGGACACCCTCAAGCTGCTCCTCCACCTGACCTGACTCACCTCCTCCCCGAAGCCTCTACCCCACCTACACGGATGCCGGCCGAGAAGGTCACATTTGTGGCTTGTGAGGGCCGGTTCTTCACTGCTCTGAATCAGCAAAGGAGCTGGGGGAAGCTGAGGAGCTGAGAGCGTCTGAGAGCCGGGCTCTCCATCCTGGGTGAGGCTGTCCAACCTCAGCCTCGGTCCAAACCCTCTGGCTGAGCGGCGAGCATGAAACTGGGACACAGTAACTTGGTCCTGAAATGGTTCATTGCAAGGAAAGGTACTGCGAAGCCCCATTTTTCTATAAATACCTTCGCCTCCTCTTTCTCTCTCCCACCCTCTCTCACTGTCTCCCTCTGTTGCTCATGTGGATGAAGCCCTCAGAGGGCTGAGGAGTGACCCAGAAACAGCCATGAAGCAGCCCAGCCAGGGACGGTTCTGATTATAGCGTCTAGTACTGGAGCACCAGTTGGAGCCGTCGCCTGCAAGACGGGCTTCAAGGTTACAAGCACCAACTGGAGCAATAAATATTTTTCCCAGCAGAAGTTCTGACAAAAAAAAAAAACGTAGAAACAAGAGCTGTAAGAAAATAGCATTTATTTCAAATGAAATGTGCTTCGGCTAACACATTTTACATTTAAGCAGCTGTGTGATATGCTGGAGGACACAATACCTCTGCAAACGGGAACACTGTATCGTGGACGGCCTTGGACAAGCAGCCCGACCTGTCAGCGTTTTAAGGGCACCGCACTTCAAATCCGAGATAAAAAGTTCAAAAACGTGACTGCGGTTAAGGCAGGGGACTGGGAAAATGTCCCATGCAATTATAATATGAAAGGTTTCCATTACAAAATCTCATCCTCAGCACTTGGAGGGTTTCAAAACATGCTGCAGGTTTGTTTAAAAAAAAAAAAAATCACCTTTGCTTTTGAGGTTATTTATCTGAAAGTTCAAACAACGATTCAGTGTATGAGAATTACAGCACCTTGCTAAAGATGCACCGAAACCAACTTCACTGGGATTTTATGTGATTGAGCAACACATAATTGTGAAATGGAAATTAAATACAAAGATTGATTTCTTGCATCTATTATTTTAGACAAACAAGCACCTGAAAAGTGTGGCATACTTAATTCAGATGCCCCTAAAAAATGGAGTGCAACCCCACCGCCTTCAGAAGTCACCCATTTTTGAAAACGTTTAATTTTCCTCCTGCTTCACATTTATGTTCTACTTTGTTTTGCTCTATCACATAGAATAGATGTGTGGTTGCTATGTGACAAAAATGTGAAAAGGTTCAAAGGGAAAAACTCTAGGCATATTTCAAAGTTTTTGTGGCATCTAGACAAACTTGGCTGCATTTCAAAATTTCTCTCACTCAGATATAGTGGAATTATGCTTTTAGATTATTGAAAATTTCAATGAGCGGATAAACTTTCTTTAGGCAGAATATGGAAAATGTCCAGGACTCAACTCAGCTCAAAATTTAAAATGAGTTCAGGAATATCCAGCTCCAGTTCTCCAGGTAGACTCTCGCAGGTTTTGGATGTTTTCTTTCTTCCTTCATGTCACCTTGCCAGACAGAAGCCTGTCGATCAACTATTCATCTTACTCAGGTGTGTCCAATCAGAAAAAAATCTAAAACATGAGGGACAATTAGTATTCAGAACTTACTTTGGATACTACCAAGTTTGATAAATACTAAGGTTTGGATGTAGCAAACTAAACATAAAGAAAAGATTTTTCATTTTGAAAAATTCTGATTTGCAATATTTAGATTCTGAAATAAAGAAATGTAGCCTAAAAAAAAAAATCAAATTTTTCATTTTTTTCCTCGACTAATGAAAAGTGTACGAACCCTGTGGGGGAAAAGATGAATTTGGATATGTTCTGGCCTAACATTCAAATGAATTTAGCATTAGACGTATTAAACTGTTTATTGGATCACAAATAAGTCACATCGAATGCATTTATAATACTGATCCAGTTAATAACACTAATAGTAGGGTAAACCTACTCCCTGTTAACATTTGTTTCTTCATCCAAAATGTTTTCTTTTTTTATTTCCGTCACTGTTTTATAAAAACTTTGGCATCAACTTCATATTTGACTCATTCACACTAAAACTCAAACGGACTATAAAGCCAGACGAGTCCATCGGTAGAATCCTTCAATCATACAACTACAGTCTGAATTTCCACCTCCTCTGGGGAGGTGATGACATACTCCTCTTGCTGCTGCACCATCTGTATTCCCTCCACTGCTTCCTCTGTGGTAACCATGGTAACAGTCCCCCCGACGTCCTCGCCGTTGCCCGTCGTGGCCAGCAGCGTCCCGTCGCTGATGGCGGAGGCGAGCGTCATGGCCACCTGCTCCGTCAGGCTCTCCGGCGTGGCGATGGTGATGGTGTCCCCGCAGTCGGAGATGGAGGCGCTTTCCTCGTCCGCCCCGACGTTTCGCACGATGATCTGGTGGCTGGCGGCGCCGTGGGACTGGCTGACGATCTGCTGCACCACTTTCATGATCTGGTTCCCCATCTTGGAAGATTGGAAATTCGAAAAAAAAAAAAAAAAAAAAAACGTCAAGAGGACTTATGAGACGGGCTTAACGAGAACTTAACTTTGTGTGTTACTGAGCTAACGTTTTGAAGTGAGCAACAGTTATATAGATAATGCATAGGTTCTCCCTAGAGCTCCTCAAATGTGGACACTGACCTCGTTTTGGCTGTCCTGGATCAGTGTGACTTCTTGCTCCATTTCCTCTTCGGTTTGAGTCTAGATGGCGTGAAAGAATCGAGAAGTAGAAGAACTTTTGTTATACTTTTCATGTAGCTCTCTTCCTGCATAATACCCCAGAAATACTATCAGGAAATTATGTTCCAGTCAAGATGCTTAGAGCAGATTGAAGAAGGTAATTTATTGAAAAATTATTAACCAGAACCAACGACTGGATTCATTTTTGAATTACTTCCTGATTCTAAAAATCATTGTCTGTTAGATATGAAAGCATGATTTCAAATTAAAATGTAAAAAAAGGCGTACAACAGCCTTTTTTCATCATTTTAAAAATAAACTATTTCACAGAATAAACAAATAGCTGCATAGGTTTTTCTGTGCAATCCAAACTTATGGGCTTTTGCTCCCACCTTGATGATATACTCCTGCGTGTCGGCCACCACCGAGGAGAACTCCACCAGCACGGCGTGAGGATCTTCTGCGATGACTTCCGCTGCGCTGAGGCTGTCCTCCGCCGCCTGCTCCTCCGCCGCGACGCCCTGCTGCTCGTTGCCGTCCTCCTTAATGCAGCCGCCTGGCGTGGAAACAACCGATATAAGATCCGCTTTGCGTCGGAGCCGTAAACGCCCGAGTCGTTTTGAGTTTGCCTCTGCGCGCCGCCCTGACCTTTGGCGCGCATGTGCCGGTTGAGCGTCCCGTGCTCGGCGAAGCCCCGCCCACACTTGGGGCACTTGAAAGGCCTCTCTCCTGTGTGGTGGCGGATGTGTCGCACCAGAGAGCCTTTCTCTCTGAAGCCTCTGAAGCAGAACTCGCACACGTAAGGTTTCTCGTCGCCGTGAGTCCGTTGGTGAACTTGTAAGGCGTTCTGAGGAAAATGTATTACAAGAATTAAAAAAAAAAAAAGTAAAAAAGAGCCAAATCAATCAGAAGTTCAGCTGTGTATGTACAGCTGCTGTAATCCACCTTGGTCTTGTATCCCTTGTTGCATCTGTGACAGCGGTAGGGTCTCTCATCCGAGTGGGCTCTCATGTGTTCGCGTACGTGTCCGATGGTTTTATACAGCTTGCCGCACTCGCCGCATTTATACCGCCTCTCGCTGACGTGGACCTCCATGTGCTTCTTTAACAGGTAGCCAGTGAGAAACTCCTTTTGACATAGCGTGCACTTAAACGGTTTATAACCTATAAAACCAGGATAAACACAGAGATCATAAGAAAAAAAAAAGAATCAAAACATTTTTTTATCTGTATTCTTATTATAAATTATCTCATCCATCAGAAAATGGTGGTTTATGTTTGTATTCAAAATAAATAACACTGGAGGGGAATGATCTTACATCATGGGGTCCTATTACGCTACATTGTACTTTCTTTTGGTCTATCACATCTAATATCAATAAAATACATAGAAGTGTGTGGTTGTAACATGACAACATGTGAAAAAGCTTAACAATAAGTTAGTAATAACTCATTTCTTGCACTCCAAGAAAAAAACTACGAGGAAATCTTGACTCTTGTGTACGGTACTGGAAAGAGCTGCAACTTTCAGTAAGGGCTTACCTAAATGACCTTTGACATGAAAACGGAAATAATTTACGCCTTTGAACGACCGACTGCAGTGCGGACAAGTGTAGAGCTTGCAGGACGCTCGATCTTCAGCCGCTTCCTGTCCAAGAAACAAGAAAACGGTTATGACTCCTGGAAAATTTCTCCAAAGCTCACCTTTTTGAACAAAAACATTTGTGAGGCACATGCCTCCTCCGTCTCGTCAAACTCTTCTTTAACCTGGATCTCAATCACACTCTGATCAACGTCAGTAGCGTCTGGAATGTCTTTGTCCAGCTCCTGCGTTGCCAGCGAGGATTCCTCCACCACCGTCTCCTCGGTGCCCAGGGCGATGCCGGAGTTGATGATGGCTTGGCAGATGAGGCTGTCGCCGGCGGCGGCGGCAGCGGCCAGAGCGTCCGCCTGAGACTGGTCCACCACCACCTGGTTCAAGCGAAAGATAAACACCGACTTGAGGTACGACCGAAAAGGAAACGCACGAAAGACAGAAAGCGTGCGCTCTCACCTGCTGCTCCTGTGTTGTCCCGTCGACCTCCATCGTGAAGTGGACCTGACGGAGGACCTCCTGGGAGCCGGCCTCCACCACACTGACCACAGCGGTCTGAGCCTCCACCATCTCCTGCTCCTCAGCTTGCTGCTCCACTACCACTTCCTGTTGTGCCACCACCTGGCCTTGGCCAGTTTCAACTCCTGAAACAATCACACCGTCTCAGGATCTGCTCCATCTACTGTCACCGCAGTTCAAGCCAGATTAAACATGGAGAAGTTTTGCTAGTTTTATAAATAAATTAAAATAGCTCCACTTCATAATATTTAGGAAAATAACTCTGCATTGGGAGACTTGCTAGAACTAAGTTACAGAAAGTTTTTTTTGTTATTAAATTACATCACAGTAGCTATTATAATCTGTATTATATATTGGAAGTTCTTAAATACTAAATGCAATTTAAAGTTCAATATTTTTCTACACATAGATTGGCCATCATTTTTTTTCAGGCTTCAAAATGGAAACCTGCAAAAATTGGAACACTTAAAAGGCTAGACGAACAGATAAATAGCTGGACAGACATTTGGGCAGATCGACAGACTGATGGATGGATGTAGGAATTGTTGGATGTATAAATGGATGCAACTGTGCAGTGACTGCACTGCATTTTTTTCCCTTTAAAATTAGTCTGACCTTTCTGCACTCCGTCTTTGCTGACCAGGATCTCCTTGTACTGGACAAACCGGATCTTCTCTGTGCAGGGAGTCAGGGACTTCAGATGCCTGGTGAGAGCCCCCGACTCTCTGAAGGACTGCCCACACAGGGTGCACCGATACGGCCGCTCATCTACACGCAGTGGAGAAGAGAGCAAAATAGAAAAGTTTTGATTTCTGGCACAGATGTCAAAGTGAGTACATTTCAACGGTGCTGCGTGACTCCAGTTCATTCTCCACACCAGTGTGCCGACGGTTGTGACGTATCAGTGAGCCTTTGGTACGAAATGAAGTCTCACACAGGTTACAGGAGAAGTTCTTCTGGTCACTGTGAGTTTTCATGTGAGTCCTCAAGATGTTTGTCTACGCAGGGAAACAGAATCACACAGTGAACGGAAGTTAGAAACGAGCAGCAACTGAGGTAATTGCATCATGCGGCTTATCAAATGATTAACTCACGGTTTTAAATGTCTTTTCACAAAGGTGACAGACGTAACGTCCCTCCTGATTTACTTTGAAAGTCTGCTGTTCACAGTCAGCGTTTTCAGATTCAAGCGCTGCACTTTTATCAGACTGGTCGGAGACTTTAATAGAAGCGGTTTTCTTCCTATGACCTCGACCCATTGGACCATTTCTTTCATCTGCGTGGAGAACAAAATAACATTTAGCGCAGTACCGCAGAGAAAATTAACTATGTATTTGTCATCCATAATACATAGTTGGATAACAAATTGATGAATAACTGTGCAAAACTAATGTAGGCGTATTTGTAATTCAAACTAAGTACTCCAATAAAAATATTTTTATATCAAATTAAATTTTTATATTAAATATTAAAAATATTTTTAAGGTTCTCAAGGATTCTATAGAGCAGCAGAAAAAGTTAAAAAAAAAGAAAAAAAAGACATATTAAGGTTGATAACCTACCATCGGTGGTCGTTGCTGGTTTAACTGTAGATATACTTTCAGTTTTCACCTTGGACACTGAGCTTCCAGTACTTGAAGAGACCTACAGAAAAGAAAACATAACAAAATGACTTACTAAAGAAGTTTCATGGTTTAATTACATGTGCACAGATGGGAGAAAAACATAGTCGTACCATAACCATACATATACATTTTTGTTCTAAGCTGTGTTTATCTTGATGGTGAGAAAAAAAAGACTTGCTCCAGGTTGGTATTGCAAAGAGGAATATTTTTGCTTCTTGAGTGTTTATCTCCTTGGACTGATCTGACAACTAAATTTCCCTTTTATCTGACAGATTAAAACTGATCAAGCCAAGAAAATTCATAAAAAAACAATATTTGGATCTTGGCAACAACCCCAATTTGCAAAGAAATTAAATATCAAATTTAGCTTTGTTTTTAAATAAAAATGATGTTTTCTGAAGTGAACATTTATTCCTCTGTATCAACAGTAACTCAATCTGAAAGATTTCCCAGTGGATGATCAAGATTGTATTGACCACAACAACACAGTTTATTGGATAAACAAAATAATAATAATAATAAAAATAATAATTTGATGTCTGAGGACATGCCTGTTGGTCGGCCTCCTCAGAAGCCTGTCTGGTCTCCGGGCGTTTGCAGCTCTGCTGCAGCTTGTGCTGGATGAAAGCCTCCAGGCTGGAGAACTCACACCGACACCGCCCGCACTTGTGGACATCATCATCTACAAAAGGACGCAAAACAACCATGTAAATGTGAGATACTTCACATTTCTTACGACTTGTAATCCCTTACTACTGCCAAGGTCCTGCATGTTTGCTGCAACGTTTTCAAATGCCAACAACAACTGGGCAATTACAGCGATGCAGCAAACTGGCTAATGTTGCCAACGTTAGTTAGCTGCTACTAGCACAATTTCATTACCAGGAAGTTAGCAAGGCCCAAACGTGATAACAGAGATGGAATTTAATCTTGTTTTATGCCGTCAGGGGTCTGACCTTCATCTCCCAGTGTCGTCTGAATGGTGATGGTGTCGGTGCCGTCCGTCGTTTGCTCCTTCTCTGTTTCTGCCGTATGATTATTTTCTGCATTCATGTCGTTTAACTTCTCCGTCTCTGTCGCAACGCAGCAGCGGGGCGGGAGCAAATATGGCGGATTTACGACCGCGTAGTCATAACAACTAGAGGGCTCGTGCACGTGTGGAATGAAATAAAACGAGATTTTCTGCGAGGAACTTGGTCATAAACTGTCCAATTCCTCGTCATGTGCCTCTAAAGGTGGTTCTTGTTCCGAAATAATTTACACATTTGGACAATGATGCGTTTGAAACCGGAAAATCTGACCTTTGGGTCAAAATACAACTCCACACAACCTTCTGTTTTGAATTCACTGAAAACAACATTAAATAGAAAGTATTGAAACAATACCTTTTAAGGACTGGGCAAGCCAGTTGTGCATAGCAGGAATATAAAAAAACTCATTGATTTCACTCAGAGAAAGTAATGGTATGTTTTAATGCTGTTGTTTTGACCAAGCCATCCAGGACATAAGAATACATTCAATTAAAAATACTGTTTATCCCAAAAGGAAATTAAATGTTGACATTAGAAGTATCTTTAAAAAGTGGACGGTGATACTGTGGGCAGGAATCGGCCCTAGCAGTCAGTCTTGCATCAAATCTGAGGAGGCCTCTGACTGAAGACTTGATGTGTGACAGTCTCTTTTCCACAGGAACACATCCTGGATGACATCATAAGATTTGGTAAGTTTGTTAATTCGCCTCATTTACTTTTAATATCTGTCTGGCTGCATAGTTAAAAGACAGGCAGAGAAATGTTTAGGAGTCAACAAAAAAGTGCCACTAATTAGGGTTCCTTAATCGTACCATCATTTTTTAAGCTAATTGTTTTAATTTTACATTGACATATTTGTTGTTCAGTTGAGGTATTTCTGTATCTGTTCTTTTCGAGATTAGTGTGTTTGCTTGAAAACAAGGACTGATTAAAAAAAAGGTGTTACCAAGATAAACAAACAGACTAAAACATTTTTAATCTAGTGTTGACACGGCAGCATCTTACCTGATCATAGAAACAAGTTTCAACAATTGAAAATTAGGAGATGTTCTGTAAACATTTGATCAATGATATTGGCTGTGATCCTGAACAACTCAATGGTCAAATTAAATAGTCTTGTTGTGGTTCTCACTGCTTGCTTTTGGGAAACAACACAATATGGCAAATATCATCTAAGTTTTCCCCCCAAATCCTCCTTCTTTCATCTTCAAACATTTGTTATAGAGTTCACAATGTAACGTTGACATTAAAGTCAACATTCAAGTTAAAGAAGATGCTTAGTAAAGGTAATAAAGGATTTGTTTTAATCTTATTTTCAACAAATAACATTACAAATATTGATTGTTTTTTTAATCTAAGCACCTAAAGTATATTTTAGTCATTCAAACCATATTATGATTACTATTTTTGCTCTACGATAATAGTACATTTAACTGCATATGATGAGGGATCAACAACTGAAAAAATTCTCAGAGTTGAACTGTTGCGCAGCTTTCCCAGTTGTGGATAAAGTTGAATCAAGACTTTGCGACACTAATATAAACAACAACTTTACGGCAGTGAGTATGGCGTCTCACTTCAGCGGTGTCCTGCAGCTGACAGATCTCGACGATTTCATCACCCCGTCGCAGGTCGGAAACTTTAACTAGTACAGCATAACGTTACCGGGTATTAATTTTGGTAGAATGAGATAAATATTAATGATTCGTCGGCATTTTGAGTTTGATTTTAGTAGCGTAAAAATGGTGAAGTAGCCAGCAATCGGATGTGTAGTTGTTCTTGTCGCCTGTGTTAGTTGTTTGAGAAGCGACCCATAAGTAGCACCAACAGTGAAGTATTGTTGTCTAAAGATAATCATAAATCGATGTTTACTGTTTGGTTGGGGCGTCGATGCCTCCAAAATACAGCCTTAAAAACACGATAAGCCGCCGTTAGCTTGCTGATGATAAGAGGCTGATGTAAGAAAACTGAAATAAGCCCATCTCTGATCATTTGTGATAATAATACTCTCAGCTTGTGGTAACTTGAAGTCTCTAAGTTAAGAACATTAGTGCTGGTACTGACAATTTTGGTGTGATGACTCACTCAGGGAGCTTTTTGTTTTATAAATTTTAAGAAGCTGTAAGAAATTGTAGTTTATTTAAAACATATTTTCCAGCTAAGCTCAAATGTTCAATAAACCTTGTTGAGTTTCTGTGCATCAACATGCATTATTTGATGTATTGACAGAGATAATGATGTAATTTACAAAGCTTTTAGTGTGTTAATGAAACCATTTATCTCCTTGGACTGATATTTACAGATTATAGCAGTGAACTAAAAGGTAACGTGGCCAGTTTAAAACTGAATTGATATTTTAGAATCCTATCTAACCAAAATAACAGCTCCCATCCAACTCTCTACTTATCAACCAGAGCAAAAATGGAACAAACAAATGCTTATAATAAAGCTACCTTGATTAAAATAATCCTGTTAATCTGAAGATACAGCATTGTTTATGGTTGACACATTTTAAAATGTGATGACATGAACACACAAACAAAAAGTGAGACAAGGTTCCAGATTTTTTTTTTCTTATTCCTTTTTCTGTCTTGATTGTTGCTGAAATGATGGCAAACCTTACTGTTGTGGTTTAAGAAAATCCAAAAATATTTTGTTTTCATATTTGCCCTCTTGTTTCTGTTTTTGTAGGAATGTGTCAAACCAGTCAAAGTAGAGAAGAAAAAAGGTAAATCTGTGGCCAAGATACAGATAGAAGATGATGGAAGTTATGTGCAAGTCAACCAGGTGGGTATCACACTCTGGTTGTGTTGGCCTAATGCTAAACCTTCACCATCAGAAGCATGTAGGTTTATAGGCATGTAAGCCAAAACCTTTAATATAATAATACAATTGTTGCAGCACAGCTAATAAAAAGGCTAATTCAGATCATCTGTGGGATCATTTCAGAGCTTCATGTAAAAAAAAATACACTGATTTTGAAATTTTGTTTGCATAATTCCATTTTACTTCATTTGCAAACAATTTCACACAGAGCAATGTGCAAGGTCAACACTATTGCACAAGACGGCACATGCTGCAATGCACAGCACTTACGTACTAAAAATCAGCAGCACCATGAGCAGCTGCTCATGGTGCTGCTGTTTATCAAAGCTGTGTTGGCTGACACCGATGGTAGAGGCATACAGTTTTATACTTTTTAGTACAAATTCTTGTCCGACTGCGGATGTGATCTCAATGGTGATGACATTATGATAGAAATACTGCAGGTTTTATAGGCATGTAAGCCAAGCACCGAAAGAATACAAGTGCCATGATTGTGTTCTCTATGAATGTCCTAAATAAAGTTCTCCAGATTTCTCATGACGCAGAAGTGCTTGAGCAATAGATGACTCCTGATCGTGCATGACTGGACCTTATCCCTCTTATTGGTGTCTTTGAACTAAACCCACTTGTTGTTGAAGGACGGAGGAAAACAGAAGCTGGAGAGAGCAAAGATCACGCTAAACGACTGCTTGGCCTGCAGTGGCTGCATCACTTCGGCCGAGAGCGTCCTGATCGCACAGCAGAGTCACGAGGAGCTTTTCAAAGTGCTGCGGAACAACAAGGTAGAGCTGCGTTGTGTCACAGGGAATAGTCCTGCACTGCTTTTGATCCTGAAGTTGCTGTGATCGTTTTCTGTCTGCATCGTGTCGACTTCCCACGCAGACCAAAGAGGCGGAGCAGAAGATTGTGGTGGTGTCTGTGTCGCCCCAGTCCAGAGCCTCCCTTGCAGCACATTACAACCTCAGCAGTAGTGAGGCTGGCAGAAAACTCACTTCTTTCCTCAAAGGCCTTGGTGTGTACTTTTTTTTTTAAATCAATTATTAAATGACACCTAATTCAGGCAGAAAAATTTCATCTCTGCAATGTCTTGTTGTCTTCCAGGTGTTCATCATGTGTTCGACACCAGCTTCAGTCGAACGTTCAGCCTGCTGGAGAGTCAGAGGGAGTTTGTGGAGCGTTTCAGTCGAAAAGAGCAGGACAGCAAAGCCGTGCCCATGCTGACGTCCGCCTGTCCAGGTACAGCAGGAGGGGAAAAAACAAAACAAAAAAAACGTAGCATGCGCACAAAACTCAACAAATTATGTCAAAGTAGGTGCGGGGAGAAAATACTAAAGTAACTTGTTGAAGCAGAAAATAATGATAAATCTATTCACTAATTCGTAAAATAAAACTAACGAAAATTACAAAAATGCACGCAGGTTGGATCTGTTATGCAGAGAAGACTCACGGCGACTATATTCTCCCGTACATCAGCACCACTCGCTCTCCACAGCAGATGATGGGCTCTCTGGTGAAAAGCTATTTTGCTGAACAGCAGGTATTCTTTGGAGCTGACATCAAGTGCCAAGCAAAAGTATTCTTACGTACTGAACTTTTATTTTTACACTTTTTGACGCTGCGACCTCAAACTTCAATGATCTTCTCTCAAGAAATGATGCAACAGTGTTACAAACAACAATGTTACCACTGTTGTGGTGGTGCAACAGACTTATATCAAAGCATATGCATGTGCTAGAATGGCCTAATCAAAGTCTAAAGCGAAATAAAAATGAGAATCTGTGGCAGGACTATAAAATATATTGTCCGTCCAATCTGACTGAGCTCGATCTAGTTTGGTCTAGATTGTGAAAGTGCGACACAAATACTTTTGTAAGACACTATGCGTAACTACAGATAACAGAGAAGAGTTGTTGATCTGTGTGTGGTTGTTCGTCTCTCAGGGTCTTGGTCCACAGCAGATCTACCACGTGGCCGTGATGCCCTGTTTCGACAAGAAACTCGAGGCGTCGCGCTCCGACTTCTACCTGAGCAAAGCCGAGACCCGAGAAGTGGATTGTGTCATCACTTCTGGTAACACCAGCTGCCCTCATTCTGTCTTTTTTTTTTTGCTTATGGGAATAAACCGCTAAAAATCTCTCTTTGCTGCTGCTGCAGGAGAGGTTCAGAAAATGTTGGAGGAGCAGAATGTGTCTCTTCCTGATGTCGAGCCTGCAGCCCTGGACACGATGCAAGTTTCATGCCGTTTTGATGTACTGCTCTCGGTCCTTGCAGAATTTAAACCCACACGCTGTGCGTTTCACGCAGGTTCAGCAGTGTGTGCGGGGATGAGTTCCTGAGGCATGCTGGGAGTGGTTCGGGAGGCTACCTCCATCACGTGTTCACGTATGCCGCCAAGCAGCTGTTTGGGGAGGAGGTGAAGGAACTCACCTACAGCACGCTCAGGTGAAGGAGGTCTTCAAAATGAATAATCATTTCACATCTTCTGATCATAAAGGATCTGTTTTTAATTACAAATAAAAAAATATATTAAAAAAACATGATTATGTCTCACTATTTTTGTATTCTCCACTCTGTGATGCAGGAATAAAGACTTCCAGGAGGTGAGACTGGAGAAAGACGGTGCCGTCCTGCTGTGTTTCGCCTCGACTTATGGATTCCGCAACATTCAGAACCTCGTGCAGAAACTCAAGAGGGGAAAGTCGCCCTACCACTTTGTGGAAGTTATGGCCTGTCCGTCAGGTAAACAGGAGAATATAGTTTTAGTTCTAGTCCCAGGAGCTTCTTTCACAGGTCTGCGTATTGATGAATCACATCTTGGTTTTTATCAATCTTTGCTACATTAATCCCTGCTCAACATGTTTCACACGTATAAAAATAAGGTCTTCTTGTCAAACTGAACACGTCTAATTTGTTGACCTACAGGCTGTCTAAATGGTGGTGGGCAGGTGAGGCCCTCATCCGGTCAAAACCAAAAAGAGCTTCTCCAGCAAGTCGAGGAACTCTACAAGGCAGAGCGCCCCCTGTTGCCAGAAAACGACACCCGCGTGGCTGAGTTGTATGAAAGCTGGCTTCGCACCCTGGGAGTGGTGAGAGCCAAAGAGCTGCTACACACACAGTTCCATACTGTGGAGAAAATGACCAACGGGCTCACTGTAAAGTGGTGATCTGTGCCCCTGTCTAGCCAAGATGATGTTTGCAGACTTCAGCTTTGGCCCTGACAGAAATGCACATTTTTGATTGTTCTTTTAGGTCTTTTTTTTTTCCTGTGGGCCTGGTAGTGTGGAATACCAGATTATAAACCAATGCCTCTGCACTGAACATATGTAACTATTTACCCGTTGTCCTCTTAATTAGCTAGTAATGCGTTTTGTGTGCAGCCTGTTGCATCCTAAACATGTCATTTCCAATCATAAACAGGTAAAATATGATCACCCTTTGTTAATTATATGTAAATTTTACAGTTTGAGAACAAAATAAACAATTATTTAATTATTCCACTGTTGTGTACCAAAGTTTTTGTTTGCTGCATTTAGCTTATAGGGTAGATTTGCTCAAGAGTGACCTATATCTTATTCCTGTTATAGGAATAAGATAAAGGTCTTATTAGGAAGAAAGAATCAGGAAAGTATGTCCCTTTTTTTTATTTTTCCAGACAAATTACTTTGAGATCACATTTCTTCAACAATCAGTCTTTGTTCATTTTATTCAAGTATGGCATGTTTAGCTGCAGGTAAAACAAAAAACTATTCACAATGACTTCTGCAGCTTAAAAAAATACTTTTTTTGAGTACTTTTAACTCGACAATTTTGGCCCCACATGGATAAAGTTTGGACACCTTGATAAACAGTATTCTCACACAACAAAGCTAATGCTGTTTGTACCGTTCACATCTGGAAACATCTGAATTCAGATAAGTTCGTAGTTAAAGGTCCTACTGTAAATTGCCGCACAATAATAATATTTACCTTACTGCTAAAGTCAGTGGAGTTTTCTGTATTTTATCCACGTACAAAAATGTGAATAGCCAATATAGCATTTACTGTAACTCATGATCAACATTCTATATATTTTTAGAAGCAATAGGATTTTTCATTTGCATTAACTAAAAGCAATCCCAACTGTTTTAAATATTTCCATCAGAATACTATGAACCGATGTCATAGAGCATGAATCTCATCGGCCCATGCTGACTTTACAGTAAATATTCTATTGCCTTGTGACATTTTTGTTTTTTAATATTTCTATGTTATTGTTGTTGCATTAAGTTTCACTTTAATGTCAGGACTTTTCTACCAATAAAATGTTCTGCACAATTAAATCAGAGCTAGCATTTGGGCTTCTGAAAATTTCCTAAAAAAATTTATAGAAATAACTCATCCTGTACATTTAGGCATTTACTCCACATTCAAACTTTACATTAATTAGTGTTGCTATGGCTGAACGGATCTGACCACAGATTACGAGCCATGGAAGCAAACAGGGATTTATAGAACAGGGTTGAGTTAATTAGCACAGTTCTGCGTCCCAACCTTGTGTTAAACGTGCAAAAATGCTGATTTATAACAAAAATATAACCCCACTAATATCTCTTAATTTAAGAGAGACAGCTACAGCGCTGCCACTGTCTGTAGCGTGATACAACGTTCAGTCACCGTCTTTAATCGCTGGACTTAAACGGTCCGTAGAGCTCATGAGCAGACCCCACTGCAAAGCCAACAGGGCTTGAGGTGGAAGTCTCTCCTTGGGCTTCTTGAATTTATCCATTTCCTTTCTCAGGACTCTCATCACCTCTACAGGCTCCATCTTCCCAGTAAACTTTTGCACTGCTTTCTCCCTGCAGTAATAATAAATAAATAAATTAGGACAGATTAAAAACACATAAACTGAACATTCCAGCTCACATTCTTTTTATATTAAAAGCTAAAGCAACTTTCAGAAATGTTTCTAAATAATTTCATGTAAAAATGACTCATCCAGACACACCTTTCGTGTTCCATTAAATACTGTATGTGAGCTAAACATAAAAACTCACGAGAGGCGGAGAAAAGGGTTGTAATCAAACTCCTCCTGTAGTGTGGATGGTACAGTGGGTTTGTCGTCATCATCTCTCGCCTAGCAACAGAGAGCAAAACATCCATATGGAAGAAATAAATACAAAAAGATTCAATTATATGCAGAGCACCTAACACTATCACTATGTCATAGATTGTTAATAAGTGATTCAAATTAATTTATACTAAGCAGTATTTTAACAACTATAAGGAAATAAACACTAAAAGCTTCAGTATTGTTGATTGAAATGTCTTACTGATCATAAAGTCAATTAAATGATTCAATCAACCTATGAATGTGGCATATATTTTCTAAACACAATTTATTTTTTACCAAAAATTATGTAAAAATGTATTTGAATTGATGTAAAGAATTATAAACATTATTATTATTTAACATTTTTTTTATGCTTTTAACTCACCCTGGCCCAGCTCAGCATTTCTTTAACCTTTCCGTTCTCTGGTTCCACCAGCAGCGCAAACTTTAGGTTCTTGATAGTGTTCTCATGTCCACAGAACACTTTCTGTTTTTAAAAAATATATATTTTAAACAGATTCTCAGAGAGGTTTCCTTTGGTGCACCAAGAATTCAACACACTGCCTGTTGTGCATGAAAGTTTTCCCGACCGATTTGAGCATATTAGGAAAAATGTTTGTGGTTAAAGGACAATATCAGACACGCCGCCGCTTTTGGAGCTTCCCACATTACTTCCTGTCAGAAGTAACTCAAAGGATTTCAACAACCAGCTGAAACAACCATGATCTCTATCCCAATAAACAGTGACAGTGTGTGAATCGTAATTTGGTGCGAAAATGGCCTAAAATGAAATAGTTGGAATATTTTTTTGTTTGTTTGTTTCACTAACTCACTGTTTCTTGAGGTAGGGAAGCGATGACTTCGGTGAGGTTGTGGTGCATCTGTTCTGCTGTGCCCTCCAAAAACCTCCCACATCCACCAATAAACAACGTGTCTCCTGAAAGCCAAAAGAGAGAATTAGACGTCTGAGATCTATGGTGACCCTCCGTTTATATCAAACAAAACCAGCTAGCGAAGGCAGAATTTCTTAATGCAAGAAATGAGAATTTCAACTGGTTATTCAGCCCTTTACGTGAGCAGACAGAGACCTGTGAACACGGCGGGCGCGTCTGTGCATTCATCCTCCCAGACGTAGTAGCACATATCACCAGAGGTGTGGCAAGGAGTGAACAGGCACTTCACATTGATGGAGTTAAACTGCAAAGGGAGAAAATACCGTCATAAGCCGCAACCCTGACCGGTTTTTAGTGTCAAAGATTACGTCCGTTTACCTTCAGTTCCTGAGAGTCTGTGACTTTATCTGTGAGCCCCTTGATTCGATCATCCGCCCCATAAACCTTGAGGCCAGGAACCTCGTTCACCAGAGCCTCATTTCCACGAGCGTGATCCCTGCAAGCACAAACGAAAATAAAGAAAAACGGCTCAGTTGAACAAATATCATGCAGTATTAGGGTATACTGAGGTGTAAAAAGTTATGGCTTCAAATCTGCTGACATTTTCCATCATACTGTTTCTAGGGAATGACAGAAAAGTTATTTTCACAAGAAACTTAAGTGACTGGAGAGTAACATCTGTGCATGAGCACCACTGTCAGAAAGCAACAATGTCTACACTACACTTCTAAGAAGTACAAATTTAAAAATATTTCTGAATATTTTTCCTACACTACAAGCACCACCAACTACTCTTAGTAAGATAATGTAGGTATGTAACTACAGCTAATCAGCTCATCAAATTCTGTATGAGCTATGGCACATAGCTAATCACACTTGAATAAAATAGACAATTTTCCAAATTAAAATGATAACCGACTGAGTATGTGTAGTTTGTTTGGGCCCGTATGCTAATCTTACCAGTGATAATGCGTGGTGAGAACAGCAATAAGAACCAAGCCTTCTCTTTTGACAATTTCCAGCAGCTGTCAAAAAATAAATAAATAAAAACCCGTTAAAGAAACACAAATAAAATGATAAAAATGAGGTATAATATTTTTGCTATAGTTGGCTTTTAATTTTTGATTGATTTATTTTTGTAAAATACCTCACTTCAATGTGTTCCTATGGATACAATTTTCTCATAAAAATTTAATAATTTTTTTTGCAAAAGTGCCAATATTTTATCTTCCACCCTTTCAGGTCTCACCCGGTGAGGTATAGCGGGGTCCACGGCTACGGCCTGCCTGCTCTGCTCCTCTATCACCAGGTACATGTAGTTGTCCTCCAGGATGGAGATCACCTTCACCTTCATGGCTCTCACGCGCGCATGCACGCACCCTGGCACGCGACGCTTCCACAAACCGCAGCGCGCACCTCCTGTAATGTCTGTGCTAATTGGTTATAAACCAATCCGCACTCTATGCCACACTTTATAAACCCAGCTAGGCTATTAGCTATGTTAAACGCTTTCTGCAGCTTGTTTGACAATAATTTTATCAAAGCGCATCGACTAACAAAAGGCAAAGATATTAAAGCTCAGTTTTGCATTCAGACCAGGAAGTTATCGTGACCTAATAAAGCCATTGCGACAAACGTCATAACGCAGACATTTTAATCGAGTCAGACAAATCCAACCGTTGGGGAATACATAATTTGGTAAAAACCCCAGAAATATTCACTGCATATCAGCTTGACTTATTGCTAAGTGTTTATTTTGGGCTTTAATAATTATTATAATTTCTTTTCACATGATGTCAAGTCAGAGCTTAGGCTGTATGAGGCCCAAATCATAATCAGCCACCTCAACTTAACAAAAATTGATGAAAAATAAATGCATTAAAAAGCATAACATCTATGTTTCTACAAATGGGAAGATCAGCCGCACAACATATCTTAGTGATTTAACTTAGAATTAGGTATGCATTGCTTGAATCATATTTAGTTTCCAAGTTTATCAAGTTACATGTAATAATATAGAATCACACAGGTAAACACCTCCTGGGATTTATTTAGTTCTAGATCTCGAGTTTGATTTTACAAAAACATTTTTGTCAGTTTATACTCTTGGATACATGCCGAGTCAGTTAGTCTATTTAAAAAGTTTATTTTTAAGATTTAGCAAGGAAACCAAAACAGAAGATTCATTGCCTGACTCCTGAATTTGTGCTGCATTTTACCTGAGGACAGGGATAGCGAAGGAAGTGTTCCCCTTAGATAAAACTCAACTAAAATCAGATTTATATTCTGATCCCTGTGGTTGTCTGTCTAAATAAAAGGGCACAGCTTGTTCCACAGCTTAGCCACCAAAGAAGTACCTTGTCTCTTAAATAAGATTTCTGACACATCAAAAAACCTATTTCCATTGACTTTCTTCCAACAGATGTGTTTTATTGCTTTTTCCAAAGAACATCATGCGGTGCTCTTTTTAGATTGTGCTTTACAAACATCCAGGACAGCTAATCGGTATTGCTGACAACACCAACCGCTTATGATAAAATGACAAATTAAGTATAAGTTCTGCTGCATTTTACTCAAATGAGGCTTTAAGCAAATATAGAACCAACACAAAGGCAATCAGAGTAAAACAATGTTGTTCTTAAATGAGATGATTACTTCATCTGAAATCCACTTACAGAAACCATGTACACATACGGCTGATTGTTCCTTACACAGCTCCCTGTTCCAAGAAATGGGCAAATTTAAACACAGAATGAAAACTGTTAGTACATCAATATATTAATATCATTTTAAGCATTTACAAATTACAAAAAAATTCAAACCAGTCTCCTCACCATCAGCCAAACAAACCTCATAAAACAGGATGAGAACCTCTAGTTATTTCATACGTCCGAGTCTATAGCGGTATAACTGGGTACATTCAGCAAGGGGTAAATGTAGTGGATTTATTTTAAATGATGTTGAGGTTGAGTTGTACTTATTCTTTAAAATAATGTAGAACTTGCAGTGCTTTAAGGGGGTAAAAACAGGAACACACTGGACTTCACTCCTTCGGGACGCGGAAGTTGTCCTTTTGTTTCCGAAGGCTTCTCATGGTTTCAATGGGATCCGTCTGCTTCACGTGGTCTTGAACAGATTTCTCTCTAAAACAAAACATCAAAATAAATGAGAGAATTTGAAAAAAAACGACAACTCTGCATTTAGTTTTAAATAAACTCCAATCCTCTAAATGAACAAGTGTACATACTTCACTCTCATAAAGGGATTAAATGTAAATTCATCTGCCAAAGTGGATGGGATCGTTGGCTCTCCATCACTGCACTTCTCCTGCAGAAAAAAGAAACAAAAAAGCAAACAGACAAGAAGCTCTTAATCTTTACAAAGTCTTGGATTTTTTCTTTTTAGACATCCGATTGAAGCAATGACACAAAGGCCCAGTACCTTTGCCCATGCAAGCTTCTTCTGAATGACTTCATTATGCGGTTCAACATGGCGCGCAAATTTCAGATTGCTGACCGTGTATTCGTGGCCACAATAAACACGCTGTAAAGAAAAACAGAAGTTAGTTTCTAGTTGTTATCACAGGAGGAACCTATCAGGTTATGTTGCAAACACAAAAAAACAGATTATGATCTTTTATTGCTTCAATTATTCTACTTTTGAAGATTCTATGGGGGGGGAAAAAAAATCAACAAATTTATGTTTTAAAATACAACAGTGCGCAGTTATCATGTATGTACATGATAATTGCGATGGGATCAGTTTTTCAGATTCAGATTTGTTTTTGTACTTATTATTTCTAACATAAACTTTTAAAAATAGTGCATTATTTTTTATATTAGTTCCACAGTTATGAACAACTACTTTGCATCAGGTTATCATATAAAATCCCAAGTAAATACACAAATATTTGATTCACATGGTGCTACATTTACCGTTTCGGGAGGAAGACGTCCCAGGATTTCTATCAAGGCTTTGTACATCTGCTCTGCCGTACCCTCGAAGAATTTACCACAGCCGGCCACAAACAACGTGTCACCTGCATGTAGAAAAAAAAACAAAAAAACAAGAGAGATGCAACTTACATTGCATTTAAACAGAACATGTAAGGAGGGTCATAGCATTTGCAAACCTGTGAAAACAGCAGGCGGCTCAGAGCTGCTTTCTTTAGTCACATAGTAACAGATGTGGCCGGTTGTGTGACAGGGTGTGAACAGGCATTTCACACTGAGTGATCCAAGCTTTTAAAAAAATAAATAAAAGGTGAGCTCTTTAGCCGGGTGGAGCTTACTGTAGTATTATAATAAGGAAAGAACAATGCTACGCTCTTACCTTGAAGGTATTCGAGTGGGAAACTTTCTTCGTTATCGCATCAACTCTGTCATCTCCTCCGTAGACCTTCAACCCTGGCATCAGCTTCACCATCTTCTCATTTCCACCTGCATGATCCCTATAAGAACAGAAGAACAGGCACGGCGCAGGTATAAAACACGTACGGATGGATAAAGCCTGAATCGTGCAAGGCCGGTACATCTGGGTTAAAGTTGTTAATGCTAAACGTTAATACGAAGCATACCAGTGGTGATGGGTGGTCAGAACGGTTGTGAGTTTAACGCCGTGCTTTCTGACAGCTTCCACAACCTGATGAAGGCAGAAAAAGAACTGATGTTATGTTAGAGAGTAAGGATATGTTAGTGGCGCAAAAAACGACTGGCGAGAGCAAACATTGGATTCATCCGTGGTGTGAATCAAGCAAGGAGAGACTGATGATGGAGGGTTTGAGTATCAGGTCGAGTCACCTGGTGTGAAGAAGATTTTAAGTAAAAGGAGTTTGTCAATAGAGCCTTGAATGTGTTCAAAAACGCTGAGAATACGAGGTCTTTACATTATACACTGCATAGACCGGGAATGACCATCTCCAGTCCTAAATATCCAGCATCCCCCTTGTTTAACACATCTAAATGAAAAAAATAAACAAAAAACTGAAAAGTGAGAGACTGAAAATATAAAATCCATACCATATGAATGGTCTATTAACAGGCATCTTCTAAATGTAATAACACACTTTTATTCAGTCCTTAATACAGTAGTGTTTAAGCAAAGACACATAAAGAAACAAAAAAAAAAACAGAGTTGAACACTCTCGGCCAAGAAAAACAAAATCTTACTTATTTATCATCTACCAATTTCTACCGCCTCATCTGCTGTAGGGTGGAAGAGGGCTGGGCCTAGAGTCTGTCTGTGTTGTCATAGGGTGAGAGGTGAAGACAGGACAAACAGAAGGACACAAGGCAAACAACCATGCACACATGCTTCTTAAGTTAATCTAAAACTAGGTACTAAATCAACATATCTGCAGCTGGTGGTCAGGGTGATTAATGGTTCTCCAAGTTATCTGAAGTCAGTTCAAACTTTCTCTTTAGACTTTGGATGCTTTTCCATTCGTTTTCTGTTCATTCATTTGTCCCCAAAAACAAAAGTGTTCCAAGGTCAAATTTAAAATGCTTTTTGAAGCAGATGTGTTAATACCAATGAATCAGCAGTTGCTGTTTTTACTCCAAACACTTGCCTGACTGAGTCATCCTCTCAAAATCCCTTCATTTTCGCAAGTTGCAGAAATGTCCATCTGATGTCCATCAACCAGCTTATGCTTCTGCTGTCCAAAAACCTTTACCTAAGCATTTCATTTGCCATCACAAGTACAGACCTTTATTGGCTCCACTGGATCAACAATGGCAGCTTCTTTTGACTCTTCATCGATCAGCAGATACATGTAGTTGTCACTGAGCGCTGGCAGGAGTTCGACCCTCATGTTGGTTTGTTGGACCAGCTGGGATTTCCTCACCGTGCTGTGAAGGAGAGCGGCTGTCTGGGCTTTCACTTCCACAGGGGCTTCAATGGAAGGACACGAACATGTGTTGATAAAAACACTCTGAGATCGACTTTATACCCATTAATGTGACCGCAGTTTGCTCATTAAAACATGTTTAGGTCAATTTTAGGTTGACGACCTTAAAATTAAACGTTAGCTTTTTGTTCAGTTAATGTTTGAACATCAGTTACAACTTTATTATATCCGGTTTTATACATAATAAGTATTCTAACAACAATATACAGACACAGGCCAGCTGTAGTCACTCGCCTCACTGGAGACACAAACGTAAACACATCATATAAGGACGTCTCATCGAACTTGATCAGGCTAGCATGTTAGCCAACTGTAAAGCATTTCGGACATACCGAACTTTAACGCTGTAGCTGCTCCTATCAGAGTGCAGGCACTCCCCACAAGTGACTTGATCAACATTACAGGTTCTGCAATCTTATCACGGCTGAACTAACCAGAAAAGTTTGGTTTTGGTTCAGTTCCGCCTCCGCCTTCTTATCAGCGCCATCCTCCCTAGACATTACCAATCAAATCTTGAAGGGATTTTGTTTAAATAATGGTAATTAGTCGATTTGTACGCATTTGATCGACACTTGCCATTTATTTTTTTTACGTGATAAACATTTATGTGACAAACATTTACGTGATAAACAGATCAAATGTGAAAATGAATGGTTTCGATCTCAAGTTTAATTTATGCGTAGGTTTCCTCTGGCTTACCGTAGGTTGATGATCAAGTTCTTTAGCATAGAAACAGGCGCGTTAGACGCTGCATAAGCTCCTGGCTGAGACGTCGCCGCCATATTGTGAGTGTCAGAGGTAACTCGAAAAGTCCTGAGCTTATTTTTTTATTATTAGGTAATATTTGTGTCGGTGTAGTTGTTTTTATTATATTCGGTTGAATTTGTTAATTTTCATTTCATTGCATCTTTTGATTTTTTTTATTTTATCTTACTGATTGATTTATTTATTCTAATAACCTTAAAATTGTTGTTGTTTGTAAATGTACTATAACCCAAAATAACCCTGTATGGATAAAAGGGTATAGAAAGTGATGTAGATATAGATGAATAGACTGAAAAAATGATTCACAAATATATAAATTGACTGACGTACAGAGAGAAAAATAGATGTGAGGAGAAATGAATGGATAGTATATTTTCAGAAACAAATTATTTTTGCTCAAGTCCCAGCCTGTTCTCTATATTCTCTTTGGATAATATGGTCCTCTTAGTCCATATACGTGTGCGTGCGTGCGGCTGTGTGTGTGTGTGTCTTGTGTTGACCAGGAATGTACTGGGGACCCTTCCAGTGTGTCGCCAACCTTGTACAGACATAGATAACAGATGGGAGGATTATTGAATTTCCTGAATAAACTGAAATTCTTTCTTTCAAAGGCAAACATCCCACTCGTAATATGGCGGACGTGCAGAAGCCTCCGTCTGTTCGGGTAAACGAGGCCAGAGCGGCATCTCACTCCTCTATGTCTATGGTTTTATCTAAGGTCGGTCAAAGTTTCCAGCGCTGACCTGCTTAGCAGCGCCACAAACTACATTCACTACTAAGCTAAAGTTTGCCCACGATGGCAGCGCGGAATATTTCTCGGTTCTGGGAATGGGGACGGAAGATCATTTGCGTGGGGAGAAACTACGCAGACCACGCAAAAGAGCTTAAAAACGCCATTCCCACAGAGCCCGTCCTGTTCCTGAAACCGCCGTCTGCATACGTGAGACAGGGATCCCCCATCCTGGTGCCTCCGTACAGCACCAACCTGCACCACGAGGTGGAGTTAGGGGTGGTCATCGGCAAAGGCGGTACGGCCATTCCCCAGTCCGCCGCCATGGCGCACGTAGCCGGGTACGCGCTGTGCTTGGACATGACGGCCCGGGACATCCAGGACGAGTGTAAGTCCAAAGGTCTGCCCTGGACCCTGGCCAAGGCCTTCAACACCTCCTGCCCAGTCAGCGACTTCATCCCCAAGGATCGCATCCCCGACCCGGGGAACGTCAAGCTCTGGCTGAAGGTGAACGACCAGCTTCGGCAGAGCGGCTGCACCTCGCAGATGATCTTCTCGGTCCCTTATCTGATCAGCTACATCAGCGAATTCATCAGCCTGGAAGAGGGGGATCTCATCCTGACCGGGACCCCCAAAGGGGTCTCTGCTGTGCAGGAGCACGATGAGCTGCAGGCGGGCATCGAGGACGTGGTTACTATGAGTTTTAAAGTGGAGAGACCGGAGCACTAGGATGAAGTGACTGAGAGAAACCAGCAGATGGCAGCACTGAGCCACAAACTATGATTGTTTTTTTTCCCCTAATCGGGATTTGATTGATTATTAGAGATTGCTGCGTAACCAGGGTGATCTAAGCCTGACTCTTATTATCTTCTAGTGTTTTAACTGAACTCAAATCTGCGTCATGGATATAAAAAATATTTTTAGTGGAAGATGTATCAGCAGAGATTTAAAAATGTTGACAAACACTTTGATAAAGTGCTTTAAAGATTAAATATCTGAAATTTAATTATATGTAAAGTTTATATTTTTTTACACGTGATTACTTTTCTGATTTATAAGATTGTTTTTTTTTATTTAAAAAAATTTTAGCTTTTTGTGGCATTAAATTATTTTAGGTATTCCTTTAAGTCACTTCAATATATTTCCATTACTCCAACTAATTTGATGCTAAATTTCTAGAAAATATAAAATGCGCTCATTTTTACATTGCTAATATTAATTAAAACTGACATTCTGCCCAGCTTTCTAATCCTACAATCAGACGAAGATTTTAAGAGAAGTGGCAAAATTCACCTTTAAAGCGACAACATTGTGGCTAAAGATGTTAGTAAAGTACGGACAGTCTCCAGATTTCATTCCTACAGTCCATGTGTAGTGAGAGTTTAGGCTCTGGGGTGCCAAGCTGCTGCCAGAACCCATGAAGGATTACAGGATGGATAAAGGAGTGGGCCAAAATCCCCGATGTGCGCAAACCTGGCGACCAACTATAAAAACATCTCACTGCTACGCTGGCCAATTAAAAAAAAAAAAAAAAATTCTCTAAGCCAAGTGCTAACCCATGTTTTGTTGGGAATCAATCATCCTCTTTCACTCAGTGGCGTGCAAATCAATTTCAACTTCTATGAAATGTGCTTTTTTTTCAGATCTCTGTTTTTAAGTAAATGCTTTTTTTTATTTTTTGTTTCTTTGCAAGTGAGCCAACTTACAAAATCAAACCCTCACTGCATTTTCAGAAATTTCTGTTTGGCTTTCAGCTTCAGTTTGGTAAAATAGCTGTACACAGTAAAAATGTCAGTGTTGAATTAACACGCAAAAGTGTCTATATGTGTCCAAGTCAGCTGGTGTTAAATTCAACAACACAGAGTGTCACATTATCATTTACACTGGTGTTGGTGTTAAAATATATTAAAAGTAACACCAGTGTAGTGTTGATCACAAAACATAATGTAGTGTTAAAAACGTAAATAATTGACCCACAAAGTGCCAATATCAATCAAATCCAGTGGAAAATATTCAAAACAATACACAGAAATGGAAAGTTTAACTTTTCTTAAACCCATTTTAGTATTGCAGACCAGTGTTAATTTAACAAAAAATGGATGTCAATCTTTTAACACTTTCAAAAGTGTTACTTTAACACCTGCTGATTTGGACACATATAGACACTTATGGGTGTTAATTCAACAATGACATTTTATATAAAATACATGGTAGGAAATTACCCTCTTTGGTTGTGCTTAAGGTTGGAAAGGTTTTTGCCATATTCTGGATTTACTGAGATCAGTTTCCCCTGCAACAGTTGGATTAAATCACACTCAAAGTGAGAAAAACAATGCCAACACGTAACAAATTACCAGCAACGCCTCAGTGCTTAAATAGCAATATTGATGTGTGCCTCTAACATAACATAACCACATTGTTGAGAGGTGCCTTTTAACAGCTTTCCCAGGTTCGGGCGCTGTTCTCCCACGGGCTTCTCTCTTTTCAACATCAAACAAAGTCTTCATCAACCTGTCCCAGGCTCCTTTGCTGTAACCCGAGTCAGAAAACATCATCATGCCTCACCTGTAGGGCATGTTGTCTGGAAGACTCACCTACCCTGGTCATCGGGGAACACGTGTCCGTCATTCCAACATTTATCACAAAATTTAATAAGAGCTGGGAAGCATATCCACAGACCAACCCCCCTTTTATGAGATATGAATCATACAGCTCCTCTTCTTTTGTGTGACTGGAGGTATTACCTTCTCCCGGCTATTAACAAAGGCTTCAAAGCCAGAGCCCGGCTCTGATTTAATGCTCACCACATTAACCGGGCATGTTGTCATCAAGCCCCGGCCCAAAAAGGTAGATTTGACTCTTGCGAGGGCAGCCTGGATTACACGGAGACCACAGGTTTCCGATCTCACACGAGCCAATGGTGACGTCAGCCTGGAGAAAGCAGAGCCAAACCGTGGCGCTGCCAGGGGAATGGAGACATTAGAGGACATTTTCACACACCTGTCAGCGTAGCTTTGGTACAGTGTCCCTGCATGAGTTATTGTTGAGGTTTAAACAAGCCCAAGACAGAAAGTGTTATTTTAATAGCTGAAAAATTATAACTTCCATAAAAACTAAATAAAATTAATATTAGTAATTTAATTTAATAATATTAAATAAAATTAATATTTAATATACTATATACTATAGATATAGTATATGGTACCATAACAATAAATAAATAATATAAATACAATCCATGCATATTATGAATATAAATAAATGTATGACTGACAACTGTATGTAAATATAAAACAGTAAATATATAAATATTTTCTATGAGTAAATAAAAATATTTGAAGTAAAAAAAAATCTAAGCAAAAGTTAAAGAGGATTTAACTACACATGACTACTATATAGTTATCAGCAATGTAACTCTTAAACCGTTTCACTTCCCTACAATATCACAAATAGAGCAATATATAGGAACACGATCTGAAATTATCTTCAGAAATATAAGCCCCGTCTTCTAAATATATGCCCCGTCTTATATTTGTAATATAAGATGGGGCATCCCCAGAATCAGAACCTATCATTAAGAAGCAAATTTGAGGTTTTATGCTCCAATAATCTGGATTAAACTTCCAGAAAACAGCAAAGTGCTGCAACACTGAGGCCAAATGCGTCTTTTTGGAGTCGCCTTCGATTAATAATAATCGGAACATGGATTAATTCTCCTCAAAAGTAAAATGTTCCATTATTTGTCTAATATCAGCTCACAAAACCCTGACAAAGACATATGACTCAATGTCATCTTATGTGAACCTAAATGATTAAAATACATCCATTAATGACACTTAACACTGTCCATTCTTTTGCAGAAGAAGGCCTCCCCGCCCCACTGGAAGAAAGAATCAAAGTGCTTTACTGTCTGGCAGTCTGCATCTTGTCCGTCTGCATTTTTGGAATGGCCATTTGTGATGCCTGGCTGCTCCGAATTTGCGTGCTGCTCTGAATGCCACCAGACGGGTCTGTGGTGTGGCTATTCTGAGGACACAACCACCAACACTCAGAAGTTTAGGAGGCTCTGAGTCAGAGAGGACATGGAACATCACAGGGAATCAAGCTCACAGGGTTAGCAAATTGGCTTAATTTGTTATTTTGCAGACACGCAGAAGGGCTATCTTGCATGTCAGGACTGTAAATGTGTTATTGTAGCACGTTAACCACATGCCCACTGTTTTCTTCTAATGTATCCTGAAATTTTGACAGGCTGTAACTGATATTCATGCATAATTACCATGCTTTGCAAAAAAAAAAGGAAAATTCATCCAAATCCTTTGAAATTTTTCACGCTGCGTCATTCCACAAACATTTAAAAACTCCTGGTTGGAAATTAGAACCACTGTTCACTCTTACAACTTCATGTCTGCTAACTTATGTCGCTACCTCCTTCAAACATCTGAAGACTGACAGTTTTTGCCCGTTGATCCAGTTTATGTTGTGCCTTGCAAAAGTATTCATATCCCTTTGAACTTTTTCTTTCCTTTTCATGTTACAGCAGTAAACTTTAATGTGTTTTAGTGTCAGTAAAAGCACTGAAAACTGTGTTTGCCTTCATGTTCAGCCTCTGTGAGTCAGTACTTTGAGGAGCCACATTCTTGCAGCCACATGTCTTTCAGAAGAGATTGACCCATCCTTCCCTTTTAAACAGCTCAGGCTCAGTGTGATTAGATGGAGAGCGTTAGTAAACATGAGTTTTCAGGTCTTACCACTGATTCTTGGTTGGATTTATGTTCGGGCTCTGACTTGATCGCACACGATTTAAGCCAATGCATTTTAGCGCTCGTTGTTTGGGGTTTGTTGTCCTGCTTTTGCTGCTGTTAAGACGTTTTCCTCCAGTATTGTCCCTCTTTCAGCTCCATCTTCCCCTGAATTCTGACATGCCACGAAAAAAAACCCCAAAAAACATCAGCTAGGGTTGCCAGAATTTTACCGTATTTGGTATCCATCCATGTATTTTCTGTACACCCTTGTCCCTTGTGGGGTCAGGAAGGGTGCTGGTACCTATCTCCAGAAAACGTTCTGGGTGAGAGGCAGGGTACAGGCTGGACAGGTTGCCAGGGACAGACAGGATGAAAACTATACACACATAGGGAGAATTTGGAGAGACCAATTTACCTGTGGGAGGAAGCTGGAGTACCCTGATAGAACCCATGCATGGGCAAGAACATGCAAACTACCCACAGAAAGACCCCAGGCTGGAAATCAAACCCAGAACCTTCTTGCTGCAAGGCAACAGTGACGTTTTTTTTTCTTTACAGAGTGTACTCTTTGATCCTAATGATGCTGCCGGCTCGATACTGTTCACCAACAAGCCCCAGAGGCAAAAAGCTGCATTTCTTCAGATCAAATTGTACAAAGAAAGATTTCACTCATTAATTAGGTGACTTCTAAAGATGATCAATTTATTTTGAGGTGTTAGTGGAAAGGGGGCAAGGTTGTATTAGTATGCTACACTTTTTAGTCTGTTGGTCAAAATCCAAAATAAAACACACTGATGAACATTTTTTAAAAAGTGTATGAAGCAGGAATAGTTTTGAAAGCTGATGAAGTTATTTCACTACACTCTAAAAAGAAAAAAGTTGATCCAACTTAATTGAATTACTTCTGTAGGTAACAAGTAATTCAATTAGGTTGGATCAAC
>CAEGAF010156261.1:0-23529 GCA_903067075.1 Micropoecilia bifurca
ACAGGATATATATATATAATTATATATATATATATATAATTATATATATATATCACATCTGCTGGATGTCTGAAGAAGTCATATGTCAAAGTGGGTTTGCGAAAATTGAGGGTAGCTCCTCGCAGTGCATCTGGTATTTGTGTGCCTGGCTATTTCTGGGACAGTTTTTATTTGCCCTGATTCCTTCAGTTGCTCAGGTCCTTCAACAGTCTCAGTGCTATTAGCCCTTTGCCCTCTTGTAAAGGTGAAGTTGGAACAAAACGCTGTTGTGCTGACAGTACGTTTGTACTCTGAACAACTTATCCCTTTCAAAGCTAAACAGCATTGACTTCCAAAAGCTCTGAAGTGTGTCATACCAGAGGTGATAGAAAGGCACAGATGTTCCTTCTTTTAAAACACTAAGTAATCTAAAAGACCGTGTTTGAGTCATCGTCATTGGCATGGGCTCACAGTTTCCACATTCCAGTAGGGATTAGTCATTCGATTACTAATACATCGTCTGGCATTTGGCATTCATAGTTTTTGAATTTTTATACGTTTTCTATACATTATGACTCCAAACTAAATGATTTTTTGGGGGATTTAAGTGACAAACTGAGTGGGATGTACAGTATAGCAGGAAGGAAAATGATGCATAGATTTCATTTCATTTCATTTCACAAATCGAATTTGGGAACATGTTTGCATTTGTTTTTGGCCCATCCTGAGAAAATACACTGTACGGCCACTTTTACTTTAATTACATCTTAATCTTCTGTGGGTGCTTCTTCCAGCTTTGCACTTTTAAAAATACCAAAGCATTTGTTCTTTGCAAAACAGCTTGACCTCGGTCAGATTGAAAGGAGAACATTTGTGAACATCAACAATTTTAATCTGGCTGTGGATTTAAATTGCATTTAGGCCTGAACTTTAATTAGACCATTTGAACACATGCGTATTCTTTGGTCTGAACCATTTAATTTAAGCTGTGCGTTTTGAGTTTTTGCTGGAAGGTGAATGTCTGCCTGACCTTTCTGGTGTCAGGCAGACACCAGAAAGGTCAAAATTCAATTCAATCCCAATGATTCTTTTCATGTCAGTGATGCTATTAGCTCACTGTTGTTGTTGTTGTTTGTTTTTTTTGATAAACCTCTGAGACATGGCGGAACAGCTGTATTTAAATTACACACAGGTGGACTGTTTGTGGTGATCTGTGAAGGCATTCAGATGGACTGGGTTTGATTTACAGGAGTTAAAGGGAAATGATCCAAATAAAACCATGTCATACAGAGAGAAAGATAGATTAATATTAAATGTGTTCATATAGTGTTTCTTCCAGCAAAGATTTGTTCTCTCCTTAGTGTCGTTTTCTAAAATCCCAGTAAAACCAGTTACAGATTTTTGGTTATAATGAGATACGAATTTTAGGAGGCTTAAGGGGACTGAATACTTTTGTGTGTTTTTATATCTCTTTTAGATGTTTCTGTGTCTTTAGTCACAGGGGATAATCGGATCTGAAGCTTTTTCTATCTGAAGTGGTGGAAAAAATTGGGTTACTTCTTTTATGGTGCTGAGCTCCACAACAACTGGCAGCAGACAACTTGTGCATCTAATTACCAGGAACAGACTCAAAGTCACACAATGTGCCTGGTGGAGGAGGGAATTAAAATGCAAGGTGACAAGAAGATATTAAAATAAGGTTTCTCATAGTGAAGAAAACAAATTGGCAGGTAAAATTGTGCAAAAACAGTGGATTTGTAGCAAAGTGACGTACGGAGTACAAGTGTGAGATGTGAGTTTAACATGATATGATAGGTCTGAGTATGTGATTCTTATGTAATCGTTGACAATTCCCTGACTTCAAAGATTTCTTTCATAATGGTAATGTGATTCTTTTACATTTCCATCCATCCATTATGCAACATGCTTTATCCATTGTGGTGCCTTTCTCCAGCGGTCACTTTAACATACATGAAATATAATTAAATATTGGGAAAAAAAGTAATATACCATGAACTAGTTGTAAACTAATTTGCTTTAATATTCATCGAAATTCAGAGTATTTGTTGTGCCGTTCCAGGTCTTATGACATGTTCAGTTCATACCTTTTGTTTTGTGTTCTAATTTTTCTTCTTTTGTTCATTTTAGATTTGTTTTCTTCCCATGACTTACCTTTGTTTGCTGAGCCTCCTTCAATATAAATACTCCTTTGTTTACTTTGTTCAGTCGTATGCTTGTGCTGCCTTTTACTTATTGTGCAGTGTTGTATTTACAACAACCATGTTGTTTCTTTCAATATATTCCATAGCAGCATCTTTGTTTTTTTCTTATTATGTCATTACAAATAATTCCTTAGTTATATTTACTGCTGCCTGAAACCTTGTATTATGTCTCACTCTTTTATTCATTCAGCTGCAGCTGAGAAGGGAAATCCTTCATTTGTGGTGGCTTTTAGAGCTCACTTGTAATTCACAAAGAGTTTCTGCTTTCTGCTTTTGTTGAGCATGTTTTTCATCTAGACACACGTAGAAACCTCACAGTTACATCGTTTCTGCACAGGCAGAAAAGTACATTGAGGCCAGACATGTGATATTGGCTTTTAAATGTGTGTGTGTTCTCTGTTCATAAGGGCAGACTCCTAAATGCCAGTGCTGAATTATTTATCAAGGCGACACCTTTGAGCTATGACAGTGATTGGGGATTAGGAAAGATGAGTGGGATGATTGAGAGGCTGGAGAAGACGGCTGCTAAAGAAATATCTTGCACACACAGTCACTTAGGTCATGCAACCAAAATGTTTTATCAGCACATTAACAGATCAGTGATCAGTGGTCTTAATGCTAACACACATAAACTTTCCTCTTAACTTACTATGAGAAATATGATTCCAGATTGAGGTCAAAAATTACTAATTCGTCTAAATGTTTCCTGTTGTGTCACAGAAATCACTAGAGGTAAAATAATGTAACTGTGATCAGCTTGCAGTTTAATACATACTCAACTTTTGGAAGACGACTGCAGAACACTATGGTTTTTATTTAAAGACATTGTGGTTTCAGATGGCAGTTGTTGGTCGTGTGACTGAAATATAAGGGACCCTTTAAATAAAGGAGAAATAGACTGGACACATAAACTTTACTTTATGCTGCTATGGACTTTGGGCTTAGCTTTATCGCTCTTTAGTCTGATTATTTCAGCAAGTCACTTATCAGGTCCTCTGGTCAGCCTCTTTCCAAGTTATCTGCTTCCTGGTTTGTGTTCATTAAAACAATATTTCTTTGCAATTGACTCCACTGCAAACATCATTCATGACATTTTTACAACTTTTTCTACATTAATAAATGTGTTCAAGAGGTAATAATCTACATAAAATGAAAACATCTGCACAAAAAAATGTAGCATTGTCCTTTAAAATGCATCACAGCCTATTGTTGAAAAGAAGAAGTTCCTAATCAGTGAACTGGGAAGAAGGGAAGTGGTTTAAGGCAAACCTCATTAAGCAAAAGTAGCAAAACGGCAATGGTAGGGTAAACAAAACCTTCCTAAGCAAGAACTGGAAGAGACTGCACAAACGAGATGAGAATCAATGTGAATCTGATCAAGAACAACCTGGAGGTATATTTACACTGAGGGAGTAATTATTTAACTCTGAGTAAGTGTGAAAATGAATAAACAATGGCCTGTAGGCTCGGAAAAGCAGAAGAAAATACAAACAGAAACAAGGTAGCAATGCTAAGATAATGCAAGGAAGGATTCAAGAAAATAGATCCATATTTTTTTTTTATTATTTAGTGTCAAGTGACATTTGGGAGAGTTTCAATCTGTACACCTTAGCTTTTATTGGAAATATGCAAATAGAGATGCCATACTGTTTCTTCTATATGAAAACTTCTCTTCAGTACAATTCAGTTTATTGAACAAATTCATTTCACAGAAAAAGTCACTTCAAGGCAAATATACAGAAATGCATAATCAATTCAGTAAGTCTTAATCAGTCAAAATCAATTACACATTGTGAAATTTGACTCAACATCGCTCCTCTGTTAACCTTTTAACAACATTTTTATTGTCATAGTAGCTCCTGCAATTAGCTCAGCAGATGTGCATTTCCACCAGGTGTTTGCTAATTGCTGCTGGCTAGTCTGCAGTTGCTGTTCAGTTCCCCTGGGCTTTTTGCACAGCTGCCATGGGAGATTAAAGAATTCCTCAAACATGCACGAAAGAATCAACACAACATTCCAGGTATGTTTTTGATGAGGGAATAACCCTATAACATGATGTAAGCGTCCAAAAAGTTGATTTTACATGATACTGCCCCTTTATCTTTGCAACAACCCCTCATATTGAGCATTTAACAAATGCGTGTGCATTTATGTATAGTATTTCACAAAAAGAAACATTCAGCAATGATTCACTCAAGCGGGAAGTAGTCAACAGGGAGAGACGTGAATAAATATTGAAACATATAGACCGGTCTTTCAATGAGAATGGCGCTTAACTTGCATGAGTCTGATTTTGCTTGTGCGACCTTGCTTTCATAGAAATTAACAATTAATTCAGAAATGTTGTGTCGTATTAGGATTCTCTACGCACACGCTTACAAATCAACATTTCACTTGGGCTAATCATTTACTTATTGTGATTATAAGAAAAATATGGCAGAACGTTAGATGAACTGGATGTGAGACAGCAAAATAAAAAGGAAGCAAAGACACGCTGACCCACTTCATGAGGGATGTGCCACTTTAAAGAGGATGTAAGCTGAGGTCGGGTAGTCCACCAAGGAGCTCCAGGCACAAAGTAATTATCTGTGTGTGTGTAGGTGTAGGTGTGTGTGTGTCTTACTCATAATGACTTATTGCCTCTCAAACTAGGTGGATGGGTGGCCAGCGGGGTAGGTCATTTCTTTCAACTTTTTGCAGCTATGCTCTCTTATCTGGATGTACAAAACTCAAAGTCCAAGCAGATTTTACTGTGTGGCTTCACAATTTGAGGTTTTCACTTTTCCCCATGTTAAACGTGATATAATTATGTAAAGGTCATGTAGCATAACTTTGAAGCAGGATTAAATGCTTAGTTGCTCTTTAGTTAAACTGTTGCTGCCTCCTGGTCCAGCGTGGATTTACTCATGAAGTCGTTTCACAATCCACAATTGAGCATCGTCTCTGATTTAATGAAAAATTCTTAAGAAGCAGAGAGACTGGACCTCATTGGTTTATAAAGTTATTTTGTTTTATAAATGTCCATTGTTTTAAGTTATCAAGTTAACAACATACCTACTTATTGGAAGCATGAACATCTTCCTGGTTTGAATCCTCAGCAGGTTGTGGCGGGATGTGACCATATAAATCCAGTATTGCCTCCAGTGTTTCAAGATGAGGTGAATCATTTTTAATAATCAGCCTCTGTGAACTTTTCTTCTCAAGGCATTTTTTTCTTTTTGCTGTCTATTCTTGTGTTTTTATCTAAACATTATTCATGACTGGAAAACAGGGAATACCCTGATCTTACTACTGCAGCATGATAAATAATTCCATGACTCTAAGACTTTACTGTTTTATATATACCATCATACAACCTGCTGCTTGGCATCTTCACATTCATGTCATGAAACACATGCTAGAACTCTCCAGAATCCCTCGCTGTGCCTAACTCAGTTTGACAACCACATGTCAGATAGTGGCACAGTGGGTTTCCAGCAATTGAAACTAAAAACAGAGCTTCATAAAGGCTAACCTAAGATGCAGTTGTGTCAATATGTTTATCCAGTATTTGTGCAACCATGTGCAACAGTGCACACACACACATACACATGCACACATGCTTTATGCAAGTGCTTGAGATTTATTTATATCCTTTTCTCTAAACACCATGGAAAAAAGTCCACTAAGTTCCATCAAGTACACAGTGTCTTGACCAGCTGAAATTTTATAAGCTTCCTCCTCCATGCTTACCCTTTCTCCCACATTTTTCTCCCCGTTGCTGGGGTTACAGTCTGCCCTGACATGGCTCCTGGCCAGTCAAGCTTCGTTCTACAGATGGCCCTGTCCTCTTTCATTTGGTGCTTCTGCTCCTATCTACCTCCCATGATCATCCGTCATGTGCAGCTGCACACCAGGCATCATGTGTTACTAGTTATGCTAATTTAAATGTTTTAATAAATTTACTCACACATGCAAGTGCTCTATCTCCACAAGGCTACTCTTCTCTTGCATATATTTTTTGGCAGCGCTTATGTGCACTTGCTGTCTATGGACATGTGCTAAAGAACAGGATATGGGCCTGGAGAGAAAGATGCAAAAGCTGAGCGACAAGAAAGCAGCGGCTGAAGGAGTTTCAGTCTGTGCCTGTTTCTAATTCAAACAAAGACGAGTAATTTTGGGATAAGATGGACTCCTACATGAAAGAGAAATTTATAGAGCTAAAATCTTCACAATCCCAACTTTTACTTTATTTTAGTGGGATTTTATGTGGTAAATCTATCCTTGTATAACTGTGAAGTAAGATGGTAAAAATTGGACAGAAAAATATCAATAGGTTTGAACTTTATAGAATCACCTTTTGTTGTGACTTTATTGCCACAACTGCAAGTCTTTAGGATCATGTCTCTACCAGCTTTGTGCATGTTGAGAAGAAATTATTTTGCCATACTTTTTTGCGATATTAAATAAAGAATTCCCACAGATCCTCAACTAGGCTTAGGTCTAGAACATTCTGACACAAGAATATACTTTTAACTAAACCTCCCGTATTTTAGCTGTGGTGGTTGCACTCAAGTCAAAGTTTATTTATATAGAACATTTACAAAAACCTCAGATGACCAAAGTCCAGCTGGATGGGTGAATCTCCATCACAGCATTCTGCAACCTCTGAAATGTTTTCTTATAATGTTGCTCTTGATCCCTCTTCCCATCAACTCTGACCCCCTTTACCCATGTGCACTTAGGTTCAGGATCTCCCAAGCAAGATGCTGCCACCCCCATGTTTCCTGATATGGGTTTTGTGGTAAACTACAAACATAATTTGGTATGGGTAATAACAGTGCTTAATATTATTACTATTATTATTATTAGTAGTAGTAGTATTATTACTACATTTATAATAATACATTTTATTTATAAGTACCTTTCAAAGACCTCAAAGTCAAAGACTTTGCACAGGTGTTACATAATAAAAAAAGCTTAATAAAGTCACTTGGATATTATGGGTTTCAGATGACAAAATGCGAAAAGCATTCTATTAATATGAATACTTTTTGTAAGATTTTATGATGTTGTCAGTGAACTTACCTGCAGTAGTTTAGCGAGAAATACAAAGAAAGCTATGCAAATTTAAGCTTGTTTTACTGTGATATTTACAAGACTAAATACAATGTATTTCTTTCCAACTTGATTTTATTATGAACTTAAATATTTTGAGGTACTTTAAAAAAAAATTGATTACTTCATTACTGTATTTCTTCATTACCAGAAACTGCATCAAACGTTTGTATTATAATTTTATTAAATTATGTTTCCCGATATCAGTAGCAGTATTACTAAAATATGGAAAAGAGAAAAAGGTTAATTACTGTATTTGTGGTAACATTACAATGAACTGAAAAGGTTTACTGGTGAAAACTTAAACTGAGTGTACAATTTCTTTGTCATCCTTTCCCGAGAAGTCTTTCAAGTGTATTCTACTGTGAATCCATAAAAAGATGATCCAAACCAGTCTGGTTCCTCACGTGTCACCAGATGTTCACAAGCTCAGCCAGCAAAGCCTTTCCTTCTGCAAATGGCCCGAATTCGTCTGCTTCTCGACTCTGTTTCACTGTCTCTCAGTCTGCTACACTTTGGATGTGTTCAAGTGCTCTGTGAAAGGTAGCCTCATTTCGTAGGTTAATAAGGGAGCCAGAGTGGACCTATATTTAACATGGAGGGAGGAAACCACATAAGAAGGCCCTTTGGCTGTCCCAGAGCTTTGTCCCTGTAGACTGACTGGCCCTTTTTTTTCGTGCAAGACAGCTTCAATGTGGCCTCAATAAGAAAACAGGGTCTAAACTGAGTGTGCCACAGCTACATGCATCCATTAAAATCACTCCTACTGTGAAGGAGGAATAAAAGCTGTACTAATCTTTAAAAGACACAAAGTTTTAAATTCTAAAAAGTTGAAGCAGGATAATATATTGTTCCTGTCTGCACATTTACAATGAAAGTAAAGACAGAAAAACCATCCATAATTTGAGAAGGTCCAAAGGTTTACTCATTTGCAATTGCATTTGATTAATTCCTTCGATAGTAATTAAGTTCTACAGTAAATAGTTATTCATTGTCATTGTCATAAAAACCTAGGCATAACAGATTGTAAAGTTTTAAAATATTTACTAAGCCAATGTTTTAAAGAAAGAATAAGTCAATTAAATATAGCTAAAACTGATAATAAAATAAAAGCAGTGTAATCACCAGTTTCGTCCTTATGATCCAAAATCAGGTTGCTGCACAGTTGCACAGGGGAGTCACCATAAAGCTGAAATGATATGTGTGTGTGTGTGTATAAGAAAGAGCCAGCACATCAAAACAAACAGCTCAGGACATAAACTCTGCCATCAGTCTTGGGACTCCAAGGCTAGCAAATGTGTCCTCATATGGCCCACTCTGTGTTAAAAGACTGCTGTGTTCTTCCACAAAAACAACTGAAGATCCCTGGATATAACTCAAACATAACAAGAGAAAAAAAAAAGTTGAAGTATCTCATTGATAAACGCTGAGATGAAAAACGCTGAGATTATGGTTCTCCCTAGCAATACACAGTAGGTGTGTGTTTAGAGGCTCAGTCTAAACACACACCTGTCTGAAAGCTGTCTGAAAGCTTCTCATTGACTCCTTGAAATACCCTTATTGTTCTGACTAAATAGCAAATATCTGCCTTCTCCAACTATGACACTTGTCCTCTCAAAACATTTGCCTTGTCCAAGTAGAGGAGTGCCGATGTTAAAAGTTTCACCTTTGTTACAGATGCCTCTTTTGTTGGTTTGCACTGTTCACTGGGAAGTTGAGAGGTTTTACCTTTGATGGCTCCTTCTGAGGATTCTTACCGATTTCTTTTCTTCTCAGCGAGAGTTCAAGTTTGATGATTGGAACCTGGACATTATTAGATGTTCCAACAGGACAACGATGATGAACATTGTTTTTATGTGAAGCAATTCACATAAAAACAAATGTGTGCTCATAATCTTTTTTTTTAACCCCTACAGTTTTTCCCCCTTGCTTGAAAATTAGACCATCATGTCATTATTAAAAGCACAAATTTCAATGACGTTCCTGCCCAGGAACTTTGTATCAAAGCTTCTGATCTATCAAATAATCTTGAAAACCAAAAATGGCTTATCCTCCATCACCTTTGCACAATTATGTTTTTTTTAATATGACATCTTTTCCTCTACATATTTACTTTGTAACACATAAATCAATGCTCCTTCACATATGGATGAACAGGGATTTGAACATACTGTAAATTATTAGTATGGCTGAAGTGACTGGGTGTTTGCACAGAATGCCTACACAGATGAGAGACTTTATAGATTAGCTCAGTCATTTATTATTCACTATAATTTAATCTTGAGGAAGCAGCTGTTGTTAGGCCACGAGCACAATCATCTCTCACAATTGGTTATCTTTTTTTCCCCTTTCCTCCCTTTTGTGCTTTGTTCCTTCCACTTCTTGCCAAAGTGCATTCCTGTGTGCTAGCATGTAATGAGCCTAAGAAAGTGAAGGTAAAAAAAATAAATAAATAAAAATGCTGGACACATCTCCAAAGTCAGCTCCATCTGTAAAAGACATCAGAAGAGCCAACACAACAACTGGCAAAGTACTTAATGATGCTTTATCCATTTGGTGTTTTCTGTACTGAACAGATTCAGCTCAGCTAGCTGTCAGCCGTCATGCTTTTATTTAGTCTTCCCTCTGTGCACATGACACAGAAACAAATGCATACATGTTTGACATGTTTGCTTGTCGATGCCTGTTAATCAGTCAGAGGTATCAACAAATGATTGGGAGAGAATCATTTGTGATTTGTGGGTGTTCTGTTCTTTTGGGGGAAAGAAAATGTTTGTGCCGTTTCCTGAAATTTGCCTGCGTCATGCAGATAGTAAAGCTGATATCTTTTAACACGACCAAACAGACTGAATGTGGCTTCATGTGTCCACAAAAATAAAAACTGTTAAACAATGAGGGGTTCCGTTTGGTTGGGTTTCTTTTTTTCTTTTTTTTCCTCAAACAATGCAGCTGGTGAATGAAAAATAAATTGTTAAAGTGGAAATGAAACAGCAAGCCCACTGTTCCTAAGAGTAATGTTTATACAAAACCTCCCAAAAAAATCACAATAAATATTGTCTGAATTAAATAAAGCAAATTAAAACCTGGCAAACTAATTTTGCAAATAAAAAACAAACTACAGTGATTAGTCAGTCTGAATTCATTTCACCTCAAATTACTTATAAAGCACCAATTCACAACAAATGTTTTCTCGAGGCGCTTTAAAAAAAATTCAATTAAATCATGCATACATTATAATAGATCCTATTGTCAAAGAGTAACACAACCTCAGTTAATTAAAGTAGTTTTATTCAAAGTAGTTTTTAAAAAGTTTCTGTCTTAGAAAGCCTAACAGACTGGTTCAAGTCATTGGCTTGCAGCATTCAATCGTCTTGGATAAGCTCATTATGACAGCAGAAAATCATTTGGGTTTTATTGTTGACTTTACAGTAATTACTCATACCAAGCATGTAACAAAAGCAGAGAGGAAAAACTTCTCCAGGAGAACCTTGCTCAACACAAATGGGTTGAGGTCATCTGTCAAGACTGACTGGGGGTTTGAGAAGACAGTGGAGAAAAAAAGAAAAGAAAAAAAAACAGATTAACTGATTTAGGATTATTACTTAAGTTCATGAAAGGGAAATGGAAGAAGAGTGATATGCCAGACCAGGTGTAGCTCCTGAACAGAGAAAAATAAGTGAGAGACAACAAAGTTCACAGCTAAAATAATGGCAAGTGGTGCAAACTGGAGAGTGATGCAAGAAGGAAATGAGAAAAAGTGATCAGTTTGTCTGTATAGAACTACAGCTAATTTTCTAAGTATAAACAAATCTTTTAATTTGACCAACATTTTGCTTCTGAGTGGAAGGGATGTTGATGTTTTGGAGTGGCCCAGCCACTTGTTGATTATATAGGAACCAGGGTCATTTCTTGAACCTCTTGGTTCAATTTTAAACTCTTAAATCTTAATCAGCCAGAGGTATCAACAATTTTGAGCTAACCTGCAGTGTAGTGAATCAGTTTACATCCATACCACTTATCCTACGCTGTAAGCAGAGTAAGAAGTTAAAATAAAGTTAAAAGTTACAGTTTTATGTATTGTCTGTAAAACATAACAATGCTGATTCATTTTTAAAGATCACATTCAAGGCCAACAAAGTGATATACAACAACACAGATTTGACACCTTGCAAATATATGCAGTTTTGCTGCTTTTGAATTTAAGAAGTAACCTAAAGTGATGGAAATTGAGAACAGACTCTTTTTTTTACTTCAAGAATAAATGGGCTGTGATATATTTATAAGTAGCCTAATTGAAACTGTCCTGTCTATGAAGAATGACCTTGTTTAAAACGAGGGTGTAAGCTCGTGTGCGTGCGTGCGTGCGTGCGTGCGTGCGTGCGTGTGTGTGTGTGTGTGTGTGTGTGTGTGTGTGTGTGTGTGTGTGTGTGTGTGTGTGTGTGTGTGTGTGTGAGCACAATGTGGGGATGGGGACAGAGGGAGGCTGTGTCACGCCCAGGCTAAAATACTGAATGACGTCGGTCTGTTGTGTCTTCTGTATCGGTGTGTCCTGCTATTGGCGGACTATTGGGAAAAAAAATAATAAAGCAATCAGCGGCGCGCCGTAGGCGGGTGGATCGCCTGTTGATAAATCCATGCCTCTCTCCCGTGGGCGGGAACGGCAACAGTAGAAGAGCGAAAGTGAGGCGCATGAGGAGCGAGAGAGAGAGAAAGAGACGTGGGAAGAACCGAGGCTGTGGCGGCGGCTGTGGTTGACCGGGGTCCGCGGAGGGGGCGAGGCGTCCGCCCCTGCACGCGACTTCAGCCGCGCATGGACGACCACCTCAGTCTCCTGCAATCACCCCCGCCGAGCGCAACCAAAGCCAGAGGCGACAACCTGGTGAACCACGGCTACACCGAGTCGGAGGCCGACGTGATGACGGTCGTGGCGTGTGACAACATGCTGGAGGAGTCGGCGGCTTTGCCCGGCCACCACTCTCTGGACCGATACGAGCCGGACCACGAGTGCTGCGAGCGGGTGGTCGTCAACATCTCAGGGTTGCGCTTCGAGACGCAGCTGAAGACGCTGTCTCAGTTCCCAGAGACGCTGCTGGGGGACCCCAAGAAGAGGATGAGATACTTCGACCCCCTCAGGAACGAGTACTTTTTTGATCGGAACCGACCCAGCTTCGACGCCATCCTTTATTACTACCAGTCGGGCGGGCGCATCAGGAGACCCGTTAACGTGCCCATTGACATTTTCTCTGAGGAGATCCGCTTCTACGAGCTGGGCGAGGAGGCGATGGAGAAGTTCAGAGAGGACGAGGGCTTTATTAAGGAGGAGGAGCGGCCGCTGCCTGATAATGAGTTTCAAAGGCAGGTGTGGCTCCTCTTTGAGTACCCAGAGAGCTCGGGTCCCGCCCGGGGAATCGCGATAGTGTCTGTCTTGGTCATTCTCATCTCCATCGTCATCTTCTGCTTAGAGACGCTGCCGGAGTTCAGGGACGAGAACAGGGACCCGATCACCATCGGGCCTCTGATAAATGGCACGCTGCCCTATTTCGTTAGCCCCTTCTCAGACCCCTTCTTCGTGGTGGAGACGCTATGCATCATCTGGTTTTCATTCGAGCTGCTGGTGCGCTTCTTTGCGTGCCCGAGTAAAGCCACGTTCTCCAAAAACATCATGAACATCATTGACATCGTTGCCATCATTCCCTACTTCATCACCCTGGGCACGGAGCTGGCGGAGAGGCAGGGGAACGGACAGCAGGCCATGTCGCTGGCCATCCTGCGCGTAATCAGGCTCGTTCGGGTGTTTCGTATCTTCAAGCTTTCGCGGCACTCTAAGGGCCTCCAGATTTTAGGGCAGACTCTAAAGGCCAGCATGCGCGAACTGGGGCTGCTCATCTTCTTCTTGTTTATCGGGGTCATCCTCTTCTCCAGCGCCGTCTACTTCGCCGAGGCAGACGACCCGGAATCGGGGTTCAACAGCATCCCGGACGCGTTCTGGTGGGCCGTCGTCACCATGACCACCGTGGGTTACGGGGACATGCACCCCGTGACGATCGGGGGCAAGATCGTGGGGTCCCTGTGCGCGATCGCGGGTGTGTTGACCATAGCGTTGCCCGTCCCCGTCATCGTGTCCAACTTTAACTACTTCTACCACAGAGAGACTGACGGCGAGGAGCAGGCGCAGTATCTGCACGTGGGGAGCTGTCAACCCCTGGCGGACACGGAGGAGCTGAGGAAGACTCGGTCTTCCTCCTCACTCAGTAAAAGCGAGTACATGGTGATAGAGGAGCACGGGATCAACAGCGCGTTCAAGCAGCAGCAGCCAAACTTCCCGACCACCACGACCACCGCTCAGAACAACTCTCAGAACTGTGTCAGCGTAAACAAAAAGATCTTCACCGACGTGTAGCCAGCTTTACAGTGAATGACCCCTGGGCACAGGATGACGTGATGAGTCAAAAACATAATATGCAGCAGCAGCGTTTGAATGCAAGGGCAGATAAAGTGAGCGCAAAAAGGGGGACGAGGGAGGGGGGGATAAAAATGGGCACAATCCGTCTGGTTTAAGGAGATGCTTTGTGCGCCATTCAAACAATTTGGATTGGAATCTATATATATATTTAAGCAATTCTTGCTTTCAAAAAGAGAATGAGCTTCACCTTGAAATGGATGAGCCGTAACAAACCTGCTGCGCGCCGAGCAGTGGCCAGTATGTTAAGCACATTACAACAGGTAGAGATAAAAGCTTTATGACTGTGAAAGACGAGTACAAGTAGATGCTTCTGACAGAAGACGCTCACACGGTGTTATCATGCGTCAAGAGTCGTGATTCGACAGTAATAGCCTATATGTTCAATATTGGGAGTCATTTAAATATGTGTAGCCTCTGTGTGTGGTCAAGCATAATGTCAAAAGGACGTAATCCAGAATAATATATATATCTGTGTCATATAAAGCGTTTTGTGGTATACCTTTATTGTGCGTTAAAGTCTAGTCTAAATACTACTGTCTAAAAAAATAATCCATAGATATAAATTGTCTTTGTAGGCTATTTAATGCGTAAGCAGCTCCACGTAAACCACCAGAGTCAAGACGGGCGTCAGGGTCTCATTATAGATACTAGACACACGTGAGGAGGGAGACAAAATAGGGCGCGTTCTCCGATCAAAGATGGGGCGCGTTTCTCTTGTGGTAGCCTCAAATAGAGCCCCCTGTGACGCAATCTCCATGGTGACGCGTGTTTCCTCGGTAACCCTTCCCCCCCTCCCCAAGTCACCGTTGCCATAGCATCACTGTTTCCACAGTAACCTCCCAGATGGTTTCAAAGCTATATTGGAGATTCCGGTGTGAGTGGCTTGTCTTTTCGGTGTCTTAATCAATCAGACCAAAAGATTCAACGACTGTTAAAGACTGCCGGTACAAAAATAAATAAAAAATAAAAAAAAAAATCATGGAAGACCTCAGACACTCTCAACTGGTCAACAATCACGAGCCACAACTCAATACGGTGTTGTGGTGGGAGGCTAAAAGGAAGAGGCAGCGTGTGAAGAATTATGAATGGACTGGGAAAACGTTGCACGTCTGTCCCGAGTGCACTACTGCGGGTGGCCATCAGAGGATGCTGTTCCTCCACTGGCAAAAATGGTAAGCTCTTTGTGTGATCCCTTTGTTTATACTTAAAAAGTCTTACAGTATTTCTATATCTGTGTGTCCGGTAGTCAGACAAAGGTTTGACATAAAAATTTTTTTTTAAAAACTCGAACAAGCTGGTCAACATCGATGATTATGCACAGGGCTCCCTCACACATGAAAGAATAGGTTGTAGCATTTAGAATAGTTTCATTGCATTTATCAGTAAATCTCTTTTTTGTGTGGAAAACATCATCCCAGCCATCCATTCATCCATCCATAAATACATCCATTATCTTTACCTGCTTTTCCTTGCAGGCTTCTCAGGTGTCTGCTGTCTATCTCCAACAACCATTTGACAAGAGGCAGAAAGGTTGCCAGTCCATCACAGCTTTTTTTTTAATAAGTATATAATTCTAATGATCTGGCATCTGATCAGTTACAGGTGCACATATTTGACATGTTTAGCCTTCCAGCCAGTGTGCTTCTCTGTGTACATTGTTCAAAGGGCAAAATGTTCTTCCTTTGTGTCCAGGTTGCCTTTCACCTTCATTTGACTTTGGATATAAAATCAGTAGGACCAGAAACAACATGCCAAATCAGCGCGTCTAAGCTGTGCCCCCTGGTGGCCACTTTTTGCTTCTAACAGGCCAGGTGGCTCACAGCTGCTTTCAGGACCTCTGTGTTCTCCAGAGGTTCACCAATATTGGGATAAAACACAAAAAGTGCAAAATAAAATAATAAAAAAACACAATTAACTCTTCATCTGTGTTATGGATTATCTTATTCTGTGATGGCTTATCCTCTGGAGGCTATATAAATGCTTTTGTGCACAAAGGTCTACGCATTTAACTTAATTACCCTTTGAAGTAAAGCATTAAGTTGAGTTGATGGATTTCAGCTCATTTTAAACATGCCACAAAGCTACATGTTTGTCTTTAGACATAAGTTATGGTCATACCACATTATATGCTGATATATGTTAAGCATGTTCAATAGAGTTTGATGAAAACATTTAATGAAAAATAGTTGAATCTGTGGCATTTTAAATATAATGAGGGTGTGCATATCGTACTTTGAAAATTGAACTAAGTGGTTCCATGTAAATATTTAGGACTTTCTGATTTTATGAGATGTTCCCGCTGATTTACAACCCACACTTCTACTTTTTTTTCTGATTTTTTAATTCTTACTGTACTGTAACTTGAGTTTACCCTTTGTTTTCTATATTTGACTTACCTCTCTCTCATTGCTGCAATTCCCATTATGTATTTATGCTATAAATACTTTTACTTTGTTTCTTGAAAAACAGAAAAAACAGTGCCTCAGCTGAACAGCTACCAGTAAAAATGCAGCTATTAATGGAAACAGACTATGGAAATTCAGAATATTTGTCCTTAGATACTTACATCAGTATCCCATTACTAAAAACATCTGTTAAGACAAAAAGAGAAATAATTTAATGAGACATGCTCTTCTTTTTAGCTCACGTAATTAATTGAGACAACATTGTTTTATTAATTTCGTTATTACTGTGTTTGAATGTTTTTCTTTTGTTAAATCAAACAGGTCTATTTTCATCGACGTGTTGTATAAATAATTGAACACGTATGAATAAAGATCAAATGAAAATTGCATAACTTGATTTGAATTTAGAGCATTTCCAATGTAGACATTGACATGACAAGACCAAACAGGAAGAAGAAAGATGATTCCTTTGTAATGAGATCATCAGAGTGACATACTCTGCAGTTCTGACATCTTTTCTTTCTGTCTCTTCTCAAACCCTCAGGTGAAATCATTTGTTTCTGCTCAGACGTCCTGGATCCCCTGATGATCTCATTTCAGTTTCCTCCCTTGAAGGTAAAAAAAAAAACATTATAATTCATTATGTGTTTTAAATTACCCTGACCCCACAAAGTCTGACAAATCATTTATAGCAAATATTGAAATTATTTCAGTGTTACATTGATAAATTGCACATTGGCTTAAACATCAAGGAATAATCAAAAACATATTTAGTGCAATACAAAAGTCTAAATAAAGATATGACTGTATTTTGTACATTTTTCATTATAGTGCCATTATAGTGCAAATAAATCCTCTTATAACAGCCGACAGAGTGACTCATAAAATGTAATTTTAAATGTAAATTAGTCCAACTGATAAACACATTTTCACTTTCTTTTAAAAATAAAGAATTGGTGGATATTTAAGTTAATATTGGCATTTTATTAGTCTGCTAAATGTTCACTTGACTACATATTTAGTTACTTTGCATGTTATTTTTTAACTATTTAAAAAATTATTGCTGCACGCCATAAAATTGTTACTTTATACAAAGTGTGCAATTGGCGCTTGCTTTCTGTAGTACTCAGATCATCCACCAGAGGGAATGAGATAAGAACTGGCTTTCACACAACAGGTCTCAGAAAAAAGGGAGAACTTTGTGCAGGAGGTCTCAGAAATGTCAAAAACATGGGGTTAAAGGGTTCAGGTAAAATTTAAAACATTATCGTTTAGGTCAGAGATTCTCTGTACTTTTCCTCACTGCCCCTCATGTTTTATGAGTTTCCCTTCTGCCACTCACCTGACTTAAATGAATGGATGATAAAAACAGCACTGGATCTCTCAATGGGACGAAGTGGAGGTAGTGCAATTATTTGAATCAGGTGTGTTGGAGTAGAGACTTGTCTAACACACAACCGCTGGAATCAGGATTGTAAACCATTGGTTAAGGTCATCCACTAACCTGGAGTGAATCTATTTTCTCCTCAGAATGCAGAGACTTCGTTCTGGTTCTGTTGGACTGGATAGGCCCGGTGGATCTGATCTACTTCCTCTGCCTTCTTAATTCCAATGGGTGCCCTCCAATTGGTGACTAGTAATTCTCCCACTTTTAAATCCAAAATGCATAACCAACAGGCACATAACGCTGTTCTCAGAACATTTTGTAGCACACAGTTTGGACTTGATACTCTATGAATGGAACCTTTGCAGGGTCAGAGGTCATTTAGATGTTAAAAAAATCATCTGGACATTTTCTAAATGACATACAATAGTTAAGCACAGCAATCTGCCAGCATTTTTGCAAAGCACCTTTCACTTTATGGGGACTTTGATTTTTTGTTTTTTTTTATGTTCTTTTTTTACTTTGTCTTTTACTTATTTTTCCCAAAAGGTGATAATAATCATGGACAATAAAAAAATAAGAAATATTTGAAAGCAAGTTTAAAAAAGAAGCGGCAAAAAAAAGAAGAGTCCATCTGTGATTTGACTGATATGAAACTGTGATACCAATCAAAGACTGTTAAGCCATATGCCTTTTGTTATATGTATGTGCTCTGTATTGCTAAATATGTGAAACAGACACATTCTCATGTGCGCTGGTTGCTGCTATTCTTTTGAAGTATTCACAAAGAACAACCGAAATGCGTATAGGCACATGTCGATACTGACACTTTAGACATGCACACACAAACACACACTTGTTTACATGTCTCGGCTGTATCCCAGAGTGCACTTTGTTTTTTTTTGTTTTGTTTTTTTTTTATTGTTGTTTTTTCCATTTGGGATAGAGCAGAAATATTGACAGTCGAAGGCTGTGTGTGCCGGGATTTATTCTGCGTTGTTGCGCACCATCTTCAACATGATCCATATAAAGAGATTATGAGGTGTACTGTCTTTCTTTCACAGGAGCTGCAGCCTGTTTCCACTTATTTACAGATACTAGAACTGACTCGAGCCTGGGAAAAATATTTGAGGCTTTATTCTTATTTTGTGAACATACACTGGGCATACATGCACAATATACTATCTAGTTCCTCATCTTAAATGAATGGATGAATATACTTTATTAATCCCAGATAAAATTCAAGCATAGCAACTAGACTTTTCTAATGTAGTCCTGAATAAAACACAAAAATACGTCTTTCAGCGGATTAACATAATTAAAAGAAGATCAGTGGGTCAAGTGACTAAATGTTTGAAGGCATTTAAGAAAAATACTTGGTTGAATTTTAGAATTCGTTCTAGAAAAAAACAAACATTAAAGCTATTAGCCCGACGTTTGTTTTTTTCTTCCAAAATCAGTGAAATTCATTTTAAATACAGTTTGTCCTCTATAAAACAAGATTTGATGGTCAGATTTTCAGTTTGTTTTTTAACTTTCAATGTAAATCCTTACATGATCAGGTTAAAATCTATCCTACCTGAGACAAACTTCTACATGAACACGCCTCTGATGACATCACATAAGGTATACGATCAGTTCCTCTGAGTATGTTCAGTTGTATGATGTTTCTGTTTTGTTTTTAATTACTTCTTTAAATGTGTCAAAGGTCAGTCGTTCACCAGCGTCTACAAATACAGCTGTTGAGCTTGATCATGTTTTCACTTGTGTTGTCATCAACCATGCACAGAATGTGTAATTGTGTTTTTCCCTCTTGCTTTTAAAAAATGTATTTTGTAAAGTCCTGTGATTGAAATCTCTTTTTCAGTACTTTGTTATATTTGTAGTCATTGAAGAAGTCATTCTTTGTTAAAAGAACACACTACTGGATGGGATCCTTAACACACAGGGAACCTCACTGTTTACCTCACGTTACCAAGCAGAGTTTCACACTTTTTTGTAGTGAGCTGTTGTCTCTGGATAACAGGGAAACCCGTCAACACAACAGATGTCAAAACAAGTGAAAGCTCCTTGTTAGATCATAACCGGTCCAGTCTCTGTTTAGAGAACACAAAGTCAGCAAACATCAATAAAATGAAAGGAAAGGCATCCAGAAAATAAAAGATGCACCGCACTGTGGCAGACATAAAAAAATAAAATAAAAAAAATAATAAACTAAAGCAGAACAAGCTACAGGGATTTATGTTTGGCTTGGAAAAGACGTGGTGATTCCCTGCTGTGTTGGCAGCATGTTTGGACCGTAAAGATAACAGAAGTGAGCTGGAGCAGAGTGGAAAACTTCAAATCCTGTCTGTGCCAAAGGGGTAAATATTAACATTCTCACAAAGGTTTACAGCAGTTGCACTGTCATGCTGTATAACAGCAGGTATGAGTTAGTGCTTTACCGAATAACCTGCCACTTTACTAGTGATTCCTTTCCAATATGCTTTTTCATAAGGCATATTGGAAAAGTGTCACCTCATATGTTTCTCTTTTGGTTTTTCTAACCTGGTCTGTCTGCTTCTGTTACTTTGCCTTTTACATGTTCATTCAATGTCTGCAGCTGCATCTGATGTTACTACAATAGATCTGATGTCACAGAAGCTCACAACCACCCTTGGCTCTGCAGCAGAATATCTCCATAGAAACAAAGGAGGACAGCTGGTAAGATAAAGAGACTGGGAGATTCAGTCCTGCAGGTAGACAGAAGATATAGCTACTTCCAATGTCTGCATTTTTAATAGCAGACAGATCATTTACTGTATGTCTGCACAATTTCTGAGAAGGGAGGGAGCCGTGAAACTTTGTCATGCATTTGTTATATGTACAATTATCTGTTACGGTATGTGTGTCTCTGACAGAGGACTGGTGTCCCACGTGTAGATTGGAAGTCACCGCGCAAAGATTATTTGAACAGCAGATGAGTCAGACTAATGCCAGTAACACAAGTTATACTAGAGAAGTTTTGTCAGTGAAATCCATTAACAATAGATGATAGAGAACTGAAACTTGATAAAGGGATATGCCAGCATTTATTGGATGAAAGCTTGGAAATTAGATTGTCCATGCCATATTGATAATTGGCAAAAATTTATGGAAAAATCTAGTCTGATCCAAAAAGATGGCATCCATCGCAGTTTAGGCAGAGCATCTCTTCCTTCTTGAAATCTCTAAAGAGATTGACAGCTCAGGATCTACACACACCTCTCTCCTGTTTCTGCACTATACACTTCCCTTGAGAGGAAATTTAATCATAGTACATGTTTTGGACAATAATGTAGCAACTTTAATATAACCCGTGCTATTTTTAATTTGTTTGTCCTCACTGAGCCACTTTCCATAGAAGTTATGCCTGGCCCTGAAATTCTGTTTAGCTGAATGTGGCTTATGCTGAGCTCTTGCTGCCAATAGCTTCATTTTCTCTGCCTCTATGTTTAAAACTCCCTCTCTTCTAGACAAATCAACCAAATGAATTTTGTTGTTACAAACTTGTGTTTCATGACGTAGATTTTACCCCTGCTTCAGGATTTTTATGTTTGGATGTGTTTCTCTTGTAGATGCAGTCATCAAAGAAACCTTTTACTGTTTCATTCACATAGAAAGCACTTAAGGACCAGCATCTTGTGGGTGGAGGACAGTTGTGTTTGTTGTTTTGTGGTGTGTCTACTTAGACTTCTCAAGCCCCCAGTTGATCACAGCTGATGGAATGTATTGATTTTGAATACGTCTATATGATTGGATTAAAAAGATTTATGGTTATATTCAATAAATCCGAGCATGCATCTGAATGGGGATCTTTTGTCATAAAAAGTAATTCAAATTAAAAATTGCTCCTAATATTATTTGTAAATATATGTCACGCTTCCCTTATTAAACCTTTACAATCTATTGTAAAATTAAGACATAAATGTTCAGTCTTTCGCAAATATTACACAAGACAATTATTTAGAGATTGTCTTTTTTAAGAGTGCTGTAGTGACTTTGTGTGTGGTGTTTTCCTCTTCTGCAGCCTTTGGCAGTGTAGACCAGAATAGGTTGCCATGGATGTTGATGCTGTTGCTAGTGGTTTCACAAAAATCCAATTACTTCTGGAAGCTCATTGGTTGATCAGAAACCAGGCAATCCTGACAGATACTCCACACACAAAATGTAGAATACAACACCTTCAGCGATACACTGACACAATTTCAATTCCATATATTCTCTCAATTTTAATTGTAGTTCTCAGTTTCATAGGTTGAATTTTTATTTTTGTTGCTGTGATGGGAAAACGGCGTCCTGCTCCCAGTCATGGCAGTTTTTACTGTCGTAGCAAGTAGACAGATGGTGGAGAGGGTGATAGAATAACATTGGGAAAGATGCTGCTGTGCTCCCCACTGAATGACTCATCACACTGTCACCGTGACCTTTATCTCTTCACCTTTCTCTACTTATTTTTCTTCTATCCACTCCTTTTCAATTTGATTTTCTGCAAACCCTTGTACTGCTGACGATGTCACAATCCTCAATCATCACTTCATACAATCAGGCGGTAATATGTAACTGTTCTTCATGTTTATGTTTTGGATTTTTTTTTTTTTCACAAACAGTCCCTTTGGTCTTCTTATTCCTCAAGGGAGAAGCTTTATTCTTCCCTGGGGATGAATGATGTCTTTTACACAGTGTATCTAGAAGAGGCATAAACCAAAAAAAACACACTCTCATCGTGCCACAGATTGCCACTGTTGATTATGGCTGTCAGAATAAAGTTTAAACATTCTACACCTTAGAATACAATTGCTTGGACATGCCTTAATTGCTACTTGATGTGTTGAACCTATTAATCTTGATCAGGTAAATCTGGGAATGACTTGAAAATTGGTTGTAGATCAATAAATTAGATATAGTAAAATGACACTACTCTTCTCCTTCTGTGGAGAATTTGAAAGCAAATCAGAGATAAACATACCTCTGAGGGAAGCAGAGGTTGTGATCATCCCAGCTGAAGGCAGTCAGCAGGTAAAGAACTTTCAAGGTCAGTTTCTATTTATAGGCATTCCCTTGAGGAGAACAGGAAGGGGAAATTAGCAGGACAAACAAAACAAAGCCACTAGGAAGTTGGGATCAGCTTTAATATGAATATAAAGTATTTATGTTAAGTTTAAGAAGTTAGCTTGTTCATCAGCTTTCAAAAACATAGTAATCTTTGTGTATTTGAATGTAATAATTTGAATAAAGCTATCAAATTTATCTTTTAAATGTTTTTCTGATCAATTTTCTTTCTGTAGGCATAGAAAATATTTTCTCAATCCCAATTCATCAAAAACAGGAAGAATATACTCCAGTTTAATGCCAGATACTAAACAGATGTTCGGTGTGAAAGTTCACTGTGGGTGGAGCAGAAGCGAAGCTTCGTCTGTGAAGCGGGAGCAGAGCATAGGGATGAGCAGCCACATGAGATTGTGATTGACAGCACTAAAACTCTCCTGTCTCTGATTAGTTGCTTCTAGCACTTTGAGAAACCAGAGGAAACAGATTTTTCACAGATTGTCTCTCATGCCATATTGTCACAACATAATGACAGTTTTAACAAATATATGGGAAAAACACACTCACACACACACACACACACCCGCCCGCACGCACGCACACACACACACACACACACACACATATATATTTAGTAAAGTTACATACTGCAGCTTTAATTTCACTTAGGAGAGGGCAGGTCAGGAGGGACGTGGTAATGGTGGAGAAACAACATATCATTACAAAAAACATGTTTATCTGCAGGGTTAGAGCTGCTGCTGACTGACTCATCTGTTGTTAAGTGGTAAAAGGTAGAGAGACACTTCAAATATATGAACATGTCGATCATTTTTTTTCCTTAATTCATTAAATGCTAATGAAATGGAGGCCAACAGTAGTCTGTAGCTAAGCTACCTATGCTAAAAGTATGAT
>CAEGAF010156268.1:0-37388 GCA_903067075.1 Micropoecilia bifurca
CTATCTATCTATCTATCTATCTATCTATCTATCTATCTATCTATCTATCTATCTATCTATCTATCTATCTATCTATCATCTATCTATCTATCTATCTATCTATCTATCAAAAGTTGATAATCAGTGTAAAATGGGCATAAACTTCAAACTCTTCAATATGTTTTTTTCTTCTTTTTTGCAAAAAATGGATTGCAGCAATCAGACACAATCCAAATTCAAAAATATTTAATTGATTCCAAAGGAAAATGAAATGTTCTTAGCTCATATTGACTGAGACATCTTCATAGAGTTAGTGTGGATGGTGATGTCTGCGATCGGGAAATATCTCCTGTAGCAGTATATATGACAGCAAATTTGAAAAAGCCTCTGAATAAAGAACACTTTCCACTGGTAATTTAGCAACTTCTGTGTTAAGATGAGCTCAGAGCCTTTGTGATTGTAGGGCGTCTTTGTAATCACCCTCTCTGGTAGCTTATGGGGATTCTGGGGCCCCAGCAAAATATTCATATTGCTTCCTGTAAGAAAAAGATTTCATTGTAAAAATATGCAATCACTAAATGTCGTGTTTCATTAGTTGTGAGCAGAATATCATAACTCACACAAATAAAGTCTTAAAAACATCAGACTGTGTGGTTTTATTTATGTTTCACTTAGTGAATTGAGTTACTGAAATAAAGGAACTTTTCAACATTACTGAATTTTTCTGTCTTTAAACAAACTGACTTCCCCTCACCTTTTCAATTTGGGCTGTGATACTTCCTGCCCAAGTCCACAAGCATGAGATCAGGCAGCTGAAGATTTTATTTTTTATTTTTGTATTTAACTGTCCTTTAGGCCTGAACTCTTCTGGACTAAGATCACAGGAATCTGCTCTTGATACTCCTACACTCTGCGGGTTACAGTTCAATAAAACTATTAGAAACTACTCAAGATTCATGTCCCCTGAATTCTTCATCTTACATTACATTATTAAATCTATCAAGTTTTATTATGACAAATGATTCATCTAGATACTAATATTCTATGCCTATTCTTCTTTGCTAAATGATTCATAGTCATATTGGACGAAGAGCGTAATGGATCACAATTTTTAGGCTTCTTAGGCTCTGTAGATTTAGTGGAAGACTTTGACTGGGTCCTTATAATACCTCAGTACATCTTCAGCCAAACCACTTCATTGTAGCTTTGGATACGTTTATAGTATTTGTCATGTTGGAAGGTGAAAATTTTCCAACATCTCCAACATCTAGTCCTGAATCCTTTGGAGCCTTTAACAGATTTTAACCCTCCAGATTTGCCCTGTATTTTGCTTCATCTTTATTTTACTCCCTCAAAAATATTCTCCGTCCCTGCTGAATAAAGGCATCACCACAGCATGACTGCCATGGTTTCACTGTGAGCAAGTTATTGTTTTGTTGAAAATGAAGATCACCTACTAATAGTAGGTGGACTTCATTTTATTGCGGGGTAGCAGTATATTAAAGTGCAATCCACATTTTTCACATTTTTACTCATAGACAAATGTAAAACTCACATTTAATTTTTCTTTAACTTCACACTTATGTTCTTGTTCTTCCTAGTCTGACACATAAAAACCCCAGTAACATGTAATAGAAGAGTAGATGTGTCTTTAAAAGTTAAATGAAGCCTAAAACATAATAAGGTAAAAACAGTCTGAACTCATCCACAATTTGGGAAAAATGTTCTTGTTCATCTGGTTTTGTTCGTTTGTTTTGGTGAAAATGTCTAAAGACATTAAAATGTACTTCTCAAAGTTAATTTCGGTCTACAATTCAGACTCCTTCAACCAGTCTAACCCCTAAGTCTAACCTTATCAAGACTGACGTTTTAATTTAGCTTAGCTTCTTATTTTCACGAGAGTAAATGGCCACTGCTTCTAAAAAGGCTACTCTATTATATACCAAACTAACTTGCCATACCCTCCCCTGCTATCTCCCGATTCCCAGCTTCTCGGATGCAGGAGTTTGCGGACCAATCAGAAGCCTCAAGACATGTGGCGTCAGCAACAAGGCATCGTTCCTTAGCAGCTCGCTGGCTAACGCGGACAGCTAATCTCAGCTATAGTCCAAGACCACCGATGTTTCATCTGTTAAATAAGATGGTGCTTGGAATGACTCGACTGGTTCTGGACCGACTGGAAGCATGGACACTGCTCGGACGGTACACTTTAACTGGTGTCGCAGCGGTGCATTGACGCGAGGTAAAATAAATAAATAAAATAAAAATAACCCGGAGAAGTGTGCCTCCTAACGGTTATCCATAAGGAGACATGCTAATTAGCTTATTCTCAGCACCAGCGGAGGCAGTTAAACAACCGAGATAAACAATTTTAGAGATTTTTACTGTATCAGGCTGTTTGGTTCCTTCTGTGGTCTGTGAGTTACGGCTCCCTTGTGTTAGCTATGCTGTGTTTTGCCACTGCTTTAGATAAACTAAACCCTGCTAGGAGAGAACCTTCTACTATCAAGCTAGCTAACGTTTTGATAGTCTGCCTTGGAAACGTGAGGCGCAGTCCCTAAAGACCACCACGGTGTCGTAAAATGCCGTCAGGTCCGTGTTTGCCGCATCATAAACTCCGCACTTTTTTACGTGTGTGGGGTAAACCGACGTGAATTTTTGAAGGTGTGCTCTTTCTTTTACTGCTCCAGAGAAGCGCTTGTGACACTGATGCCAGCAGAGAGCAATCAGGATGAGTGGAGCTGGAGAGCACGCCGACATCCTGTCAGTGGGAGATGTGGTCAGGGACAGGTGGAAAGTGGTGCGTGTCCGTTCATGTGAAGTCATCATTCAGTGGAGGAATTGAATTTCGGAATGCCTCATCATTTCTTGCTCGGCACAGATCACGGCTTAGCTTGTCGATATTGATTGCAGGTCAAGAAAATAGGAGGAGGAGGCTTTGGGGAGATCTATGAAGTCCTGGATCAGCTGAGCCAGGCCACTGTTGCCTTGAAGGTCGAGTCCGCTCAGCAGCCCAAGCAGGTGCTAAAGATGGAGGTGGCTGTGCTGAAGAAGCTTCAGGGTAAGTGACTGTTACCCTGAATGACTGTTTAATTTTCAGCTGGATCAGCTCTCAAACTCAGATGATACTGTAGCCCATATCTTACACAGATTGAGCTCAAAAGTATGTTGCATCCCTGGAAGATTTAAAATTAAGTTTCTTCTAGCAGCGTCTTTGCTTCTGATTAGGAATAACACAGACGTCACCCAAATTTAAATAAGGCTATGCTCCAGTATTGTTATCAAGATAAATATTTATATTTTAACAAAAATGGTATGTTAAATATTATACCATTCTCCGTAAATAGTAGAAAACCTGTTAGTTGATGTATTTGTAGACTGAACATTTTGGTAGTTGTAGTTTGGTTAATAAATTTGCTATGAAGTGGAGTCCTTTTGTTTCTATTATTGCTTCTTTTTCTATTTAGTCCAATTTCTTTTAGCAGAGGAGTGGAGTGCAGAATTGGAGAAGATCTGATTCAAAATGGATTTAATCCACATATTTGTTTGTTAGGACAATGATGGTGTCCACTTGTGTTTGCAGACTGACACTAGCGTGACTGTATTTTTATTGGCATGCGTAAAACTATATCTTCCCTTTATAAACAGGAAAAGACCATGTCTGTCGCTTTGTGGGCTGCGGTCGGAACGATCGCTTCAACTATGTAGTGATGGAACTGCAGGTGAGACCCTCGTTGTCCCAATATTTGCCATGTTCTTAGTCCGCCTTCCGCATCACAACTATGATGATACAACCAATATTGATATCTGGTCCAAAGGGGAGGAATCTAGCGGATTTGCGCAGAACGATGACCCGCGGTACCTTTTCCATTTCCACGACTTTGAGGCTGGGCAAGCAGATCTTAGAGGCCATCGAGAGCATCCATTCTGTGGGCTTCCTGCACCGTGACATTAAACCTGTATGTTTAATTCTGTGCGACATGGAACTGTGACATGAAACTGTTTAATTCTGTGCAACATGCTTATTGCAAACACATTCAAATAGGATTGTAAACTTGGTTTTCTGTTTGATTTTGCAGTCAAACTTTGCAATGGGACGACTTGCCAGTACTTGCAGATGCTGCTATATGCTAGATTTTGGATTGGCTCGACAGTTTACCAACTCCAACCAAGAAGTCCGTCCAGTAAGCGCTCTAATAAGAATTCATCAAAGAACATTTTTGGCTTCTAAAAAGAAAACTAAAAATCTGCTGATAAATTTGGTTTAGAAATTAGAGGGTTTTTCTAGCATTTTAAAATAAAAACTGCGACCATTGATAGATACTATAGCATGAGTTTGCATTAATTCTCTTTCAGCCTCGTCCTGTGGCGGGTTTCAGAGGAACGGTGCGATATGCCTCAATCAATGCTCATAAGAATAAGGTGAGACTCGTCCTATTTACTTATGCATTCTCCCATTTCAGCCATAATTGCAGCAATTTATCCTTGTCTTTATTAGAAACTAACAAAAAACCTGTGCAACAGCTTTAGAGCAAGAGAGGCAGCCATTCGATGTAAATAAAATAAAATGAATTCTGTTGCTATTAATTCAAATGCATCCTAGGCTTCTTGCTCAGGAATAGATGCTCTGCTTACGATTTAAAAAAATAAACGCTCTATATTGGCTGGATCATAAATGGCACGTTTTAGATTCATACTATCGTAAAAGCTGCATCTATTCTGCTCCTTCATTCTCGTCTGTGCGTCTTTGCAGGAGATGGGTCGCCATGACGACCTGTGGTCCCTCTTCTACATGCTGGTTGAGTTCATGGTCGGACAGCTTCCCTGGAGAAAAATTAAGGACAAAGTACGCGCTTCTTTTCTCCATCTTGTTGTAGAATTAGGATGCACCGATACGCCCATCCGCTCATTGTTTTCACCGATCTCACATCCCAGGAGCAAGTAGGAAACCTAAAGGAGACGTACGACCACCGTCTCATGCTGAAGCACCTTCCTTCAGAGTTCAGCACTTTCCTGGATCACATCTTAACCTTGGATTACTTCACTAAACCCGACTATCAGGTTGTTTTTGCTTGTTATATTTTGCACGTTCCGTTCATTCATTTCCATGCCTAAAATGCTGATACAAGTTTTTTGTTTTTTTGGATTTTTTTTTACGAGACAGCTCCTAACGTCTGTGTTTGAGAAGGCCATGAAGAACCACAACGTGCTGGAGAACGACCCCTATGACTGGGAGAAATGTGATTCAGAGGATGTGCTGACCATCACTGCTGCAGCGAACACAGCTCAGCAGCTCACCCGCCTCACCCCGGCTTACCTCGGGTACTGGATGCTAAAAATAGCTCCTGTCACATTTGACATTTGAACCTTAAACTCCCTTCAGGCAGATTTTATTTTTCTTTTTTTTTTTAGTTTTCACATTATCCAGTCCTCCTTCACACTCTGCTGAAAACGAGTTCCAGTGTGCAGCTCTGTTTTTGGAGCACAAATGTGCAGACTCAGAGATCCCTGGGAAAATTACTGCTCTGAATGATGTTGTGGAAATGAGCTGCAGGGTGACCTTCGCTCTTATCGTTCCCCCAGCATGGCCAACGCTTCGGTGCTGCCCGGCGAGCTGCAGAGAGAAAACACAGAGGATGTCCTTCAAGGGGAACGCCTCAGCGATGCTGACAACTGCCCCCCCATCCCCACGCCGACCACCGCTGGCGGAGACGTGTGGGAGGAGATGGACCGCAACCGCAACCTTAAACATCCTCAGCCGACGATCAGGAAGGTCGGGGTTGTTGTTTTGTGGATGCTTTCTATAAAGGAGTTCAAAATTTTCTAAAGTAGCAACACCGAATTGGCGATTTTAATGGTTTATTTGCAATGGAGAAATTCTGGAGAGACTGATTTACAGACTATGCCTAAAATCAAACAAACGTGTAGAATGAACTCCTCTTTTCATTTATAGAATATGAGCCATGTTTGTAGTTTTCTGTGGTGCAGTTCTTTTCTTTGAGACGTGTTCTTGTCTACGTTCTTTAGGTAGTAAGTGAGGATGAACACAGTCAGAATCAGGGGAACCAGAGTCCCAACACCGGCTCCGTGCAGAGTTCTCCACGCCGGGTCCGGTCAGAGACCATGTTCCTGGACCGAGCCGCGCCACTGCTGCGCCGGATGAGGCACAGCCAGAGCCTGGCGTTCGAAAAGCGCCTGGCGCCTGAACCAAAACCTACAATCGAACGCTTCCTTGAAGCCTAGTAAGAACTTTTTGCAAATCAAGATAAGCAAACTAAAATCTAAAGAAAGAAAAATCTCACAATTCTCTTTTTATTTCTTTCTTCTTTTTCTTTCTGTCAGCTTGGGCAAACAGCGGCCAGTGCTTTGTCACGTTGGGGAGAAACCCATCCCTGAGAACGGACAGCAGACGTCTTCTTGCAAGGAGGACCAGTCTGGCACGGCGACCCCTGACCCGGAGGAAGCGGCGGCGAGCAGCGGCTTCGTCGCCGTCAACTTCAGCCCCGTGCCTCAGGAGGCTGACTCTCAGGAATGGGTGATGCTGGAGCTGGAGCAGGTCAGCAGCTCAGGAGCAGGCAAACCTCAGGCAGAAACCCAATGCGGGGACAAGTCGGGTCCCTGCGGTTCTGATAGAGCGGAGAATCAGTCTGCTGAGCAGCAAGACGCCCAGACCGGTCCCGCAGTACCTAGCAGCCCCGTCCTGTCGCAGATGGCCATGCCCGGAACCTGGTTGCTAGGCCACCGCCGGCTGCCGGGGATGCTTGGACCTTCGGTCCTGATGGGGAGATCCCAGATGGAGCAGGTAGGACCAGAAGAGATTTTCTACAAACACGTACTGTGAGCAGCAGCAGGAACATTTTCTGAACAAAGCAGTCTGAAGCTAAGGTCAGCTGCACTCAAAGCAAGCTCAGCTATAATGGAGATGTCATCAAATATTCAAAAGCACATTATTCTTTTTAGACTTTAGCTACACATTAAAATAAGTACTTTCATAAATGGGTTTTTAAATAGGATTTTTATGCAGTTTGAAAAAGTATAGGAGTTGGAGTTTTCAGATTTATTAGACTTATTCCATTATCTAGAATATCTCAATCTGAATTTCTGGGAAATAAATAGCTTAATTAATACATATAATACCAACCTTTAGTTTTGGTTTGCCACATCACACTTTTGTTTCTCCAATTCCTTGGGCGTTTTAGTTATAATTTCCATTTAGTTCATTTACATAGTTCAAAGTCACATCAGATGTTCTCTCAAAGAACTTTAGAAAAAAGGTCAATTCATTTGTCATTCAGACAGATTCAAAGTCAATTACATTCCAATATGAACGTCGTTTTTAAGCAATGCATTCAAGTTCGGCTTGTTTCTGAAATTGGTTAAAAGGTTTTCTAACGAAGCCCAGCAGATTGTATCGACTTGCAACATTCACTCCTCCTCCTGAGCCTTTAGCAACTTTTAGGAATTTTGTTTGTTTGAAAACTTTGCAATTATTCACAAATTTGTTAAAGACGTAGGAATACTTTAGAGAGGAACATGTACATAAACTAGAGTGCTTAGACTTAAGTTTGCTCACAAGCTCCTAAATGCGTACAAAGAATAACAACTGGACTGAAATCTCACTCACTCAAACATTTGTGATTTTTAAAGCTCTTCTTTCCATCAAATAATGTCTGTCTTTGCTTTCAGTCCTCCAGCGGTGGGCCGCAGTCTCCTGTGAGGAAGACCGATGCGGCTCCATTAGACGCACCAAGCTGTAAATCTCAGGAACTTGCTGAGGACGCTTCGAAGGACAGGAAGAGGTTGGACTCGGTGCCAGAACTGATTCCTGCCAAAGGCGTCACGTCCCACCTGACCAACGACAGAGACCCCGAGAGCGACTCCGGCCTGCCTGACCGCTCCTCAGAGCCCCATCAGCAGCCTCCAGCTGACCCAGCGGGGGGCGCCGTGGAGAGCACAGTCACCGTCTCTTCCTCCCCTCCTCCCGCTCTGCTCAAGCGCAGAGACTCCCCGTCGTCTCCCAGGCTGAGCCGGATCCCGGTGCGAGATCCCAGCAATGCCCTGGATTCGCCGAGCCGGGAGCCCAACGCGGAGCGGCGCCACCGCTGGAGCAGCCCGCTGCCCGGCTCCCCTACTCACTCGCCATCTCCCTCCCTGTCCTGCGACAACCTGCCCTGCGCTCTGCCAAGAGACAGACTGTCCTCTGAGCGCGGCTCCAGGTCCGACTGCGGGGGAGAAGACCCCCTGTCCCTGTCCTCCTCATCCGGGAGCAAAAGTAAAATCCCTCGCCCTGTGAGCGCCACGTTTCTGCCGGAGCAGCTCAGTGGAAGGTTTTTGCCTCGGCCGCCTCCGGGGAAACCCCCCGTCCGTCCGGTTGTGGACAGCAGGTACGTGTTGACTGGGCGTCTTTCCCAATGACTCCTTTGGCCGTCGAGCTGGGATTAGAATCAGACAGGAATGCGTGTCTTGTCACCAGTAATGAACGGTAATCGTGTGATGAATTAAAATGAACACAATAATTTTCGTTTGCATTCTTGTTTGTGTAGTTTAATTTTTAAAGAGATGGTGCTCTTTACTTTTGAAATGAAAAATATGTACATTTTTCACTTAAGATGGACAAAAAGTATTTATCTGTAAATATGTTCGTCCCAGAAATCCTCAAGTAGCATAGCTTCAGCTTTCCCTGGTCCAGATTCCGTCTTCACTGTCCGTTTCTCTGCAGACGGCGGCGTTTGAGGGTGCGTGCCAGCAGCACCAGCGACGCCGACTTCCTGGCCAGCCTGACCCAACTGATGCAGGACCGCGGCGGGATGCTCTTCAGCCCGCCTCCCCGCCCTCGCACCTCTTCCTCCTCCCTGCAGCGCTCGCTCAGCTCCTCCCCCTCCCGCCAGGAGCTCCGGGAGAGCGGCGCTCTGCCGGGCCGTAGCCGCTCGCCGTCGAGCTTGTCGGGCTCCCCCTCGCCGCGACACGCGCAGCCGCTGGACAGGGCCTCGTACGGGGCGGCGCAGTGGGGCCCCGGCCCCCAAGGGAAGGCCTTTGGGAGAGTGACTCGATGACTGCATCCCCCACACGACTGACTGGTCCCAAAATGTTGCACCTGTGGCGTTAGGCTGCCTTCCGCCCTGATAGCATGTGTAAATATGACATTTACTGAAAGGAATGTACTGTATGTAATGTAAAATGTATGATAAAATGTATTTATTTATTTATTTATTCGGATATGAAACTGAAAAAGTGGAGAAAATCTTGAGATTGCCAACGTTTACCTCTCATTTCACTCCTCCATTAAAACCCTGTTTAGGCTTAATGAGATCAAAAATAATCACGTTTAATACTTGATATGTAAAAAAAAATCAAACTAACTGTAGATATGTACTATTAGGGGGAAAAAAAAACTAAATATATAAACCATGTATTCACTGTAGAAACACTAAAGAACCCCACAATCAGTATATATAGATCAGCATTCATGTACAGAGCCAGAGCATGCAGCATACAGACCTCACTCTGGTCAAACTGCTAATCCTAGTATTTAATAATGAGCTGCTCATTTGACTTAGCTTAGCGTAGTTGTGTGCTTTTACGTCACGTCACGCAGCCACCTGCTTCTAAGAATGTACGATTAGAGCGCTATTGTAAACATGCATGAGCTTCTTCCTTGCAAACATTGTTTTTTTATTATTTATTTGTACAATCTGCTGAAGCATCTGTGTTTTATTGAACTGGTTCTGATCCAAACAATGTGAATGTTGGAAGTTTTTTTTGTTTGTTTGTTGCAGGGGGAGTGGATGGGACGGATGGATGGTGAAAATGTTTGACCACCTATATAGGAGAGAAAGTTAGAGAAAATAGAACCACAACAGATGTTTCAATAAAGGTAAAATACACCAGCGCAGCTGATTTGTTGTTCTAAACAGAGGGAGTTGAAAGAAATAGCAGAGAAGAGTCTGGTGACTGTTTTTACTTGGATTTTAATGTTTAAAATAATTGGTATTCGGATCGAAATCTTATGTTTCACCACAGGTGGCTCTGGTCAATGATTGCAAGCTCAAATACTGATTAGTTGTACATTTTTAACACTGGAATGGAAATTCCAACATTTTTAGGTCCTTCAATCCACTAACTAAACATGTTTTGATGAATTTACATTTAGGAAAAATCAGCTGAAGGTTTAAAGTCATTTGCTTTGATGCACAAAAGGGGGTTAATCCTGAAAACCTTGATTTTTCTGTCAGATTTGTCTCTACCTCTGTCAAGCAACCTGCAGCACATGGTTTTTTTTTAACAGCTAATAAAAATGGCCATATAAAGGTGCAACTAACAGAATATTTAAAAATGTATTGCAGCGATTCAATTGAAAAAGTGAAACTTGTATCTTCTATACAAGTTATATTTCAAGTATTTTTATTTTTAATTTTGAGGATTACGTCTTAGTTCATGAAAACCAGAAATTGAGTTTCATAGATATTTTAAATATTACAAAATAGCAATAAAAGATTTTGAATACAGAGACGTTTGCCTTTTGTAAAGTATCTCCCATTATGATAGCAGAGGTTGCTGGAAATGATGAGCCTGTACAGTTTATCTGTACTGTAATTGTTTTGTCTTCTACACGTTTTTTCTTCCACTCAACGTTCCACTAACATGCTTGGATACAGCTTTGTTTGCAAGTCTTCCCCCATCAGCCATTACAAGGGTATAACATTTTAGTGTTGGAATCGAGGTAAATAAATAAAATAAGCTTTTCAAAGATATACTAATTTATATAGCTCTAAAAAAAATACCACTCCACTCTTTAGAGATTACTTATGATTTAACCAAATATTAATAGTGGACAAAGAGCACAAAAAGCAGCTTTCATGAAAATGATTTAATTTAATATATCCAAACAAACCAAGTGAGAAAGGGTAAGATGCACATCTTTTGAAATGATTCCAACCCAATGCAGCAGTACAAAAATATTTATTTACAGTCAATCATCAATTATAATTCTTGTAATTCTTGTTTTTTCTTATAACATTCCGCTCAACTGCCAACATCACAAAGAGCATTTCAAAACTATTTTAAAGCAAGCAGCAAAGCCCGGTGTTCACTTTCGATGGGTGACGATTGGCGACTGGAACCTTTTAAAGGACAGCCGGTGTCACCCGTGTTGGTGAGAAGCTGGAAATTGCAGTTTTCCGTTTCTCGTATTTAGAAGAGCGGCGCAGACTGCCTGGGGTCATCCGGCAGCACGCTGATGGAGTCCTCGGCCTTTCCACACAGCATGCAGAGCATCGTGTACTCCTGCACCGACAGAACAGGGATGTAAGACCATCATGAGCAAGTCCGTGGATCCAAGCGAGCGCCGTCGATAAATCAAGATGTCACAACTCACCTGATACTCGTCTACAACAGAGAACGTGTACTCGTGTCTGGCGATGACGTGGTCACAGTTTTTGCAGACATCTGGAAAGACAAAGAGATTAGTGGATGTTTCCTCAAAGTGCTGGAAAGATAGTCTGACAAGTAACGCATTAATTATGAAGTGGAAAGGGAATTATGTTTGATTCTTTTTCAAGCATTAAAACATGAAAAGTAAGGCGCATATTTTTTACTAGCCCCCTTTATCGTGATACCCCTAAATAAAACTTTACTCACCTTTATAGTGAGCTTATATTGAGTAATGTTTATCAACAAACAGCATCAAGAAGATGGATGTGGAGAAGATTTTACAAGGGTTAGGGCATAATATAATATGATTTTCAATCTATTGCTTTAAAATGTTAAGAAGATGGAACAACTGCAAATCTACCAAACTATAGTTGTTCTCCTAAATTGATTGGTGAGCAAAGAGAACTATACAAGAAGCAGCCAAGAGGCCCCCCATGGTTCCTCTGGAGGAGCTGCTGAGTTACAGCTTGCTCTCCTGAAATCTGTTTCTTTGTGGAAGAGTAGCAATAGGGTTGAAGGAAAACTATTACCTCTATGCAGAATGTTAGGTTTGGTGGAGAACTGACACCGAAAATCACACTTTCCCTGGCAAGATACTGAAACTGCAGCCAAAATTTTGCAGTACAACATACCGACAAGGGCTAAAAATGCACACCACACTTTTTAGATCATTATACGTAAAAGCAATTTTAAAAATGTATATTCCACACTTTCTATCACACGAAATCCTAACAAAAAATAATCAAGTTTGTATTTGTAATGTTACAACAATGCTTAAAACGTCCACGAGTAGGATATAACGTATTCGTGATTGGACAAGGGACACTCACGGTCATAAGTGACAATTTCCTCCCCATCATCGTCCTCGGTTCCCTTGTTGCTGATCAGCACGAAGTCTCTCTGATGGCAGTTCGCACAGCCCAGATAGTTCATCAAGTAGGAGCCGTTCTCCAGACAAGTATTACCCTGAAACAACATAATTCTTCTACATGCCACCACGACAAATCAAACTTTTTGAGATATATCCGCAGCTTTAACTTACCCGGTCCGGGTATTCTTTATGCACACAACCGTTGCACATGCTGACCTAAACTTTCATAAAATAAGACAAAACAAACAAAAAAATAGTGTTACAGCAACAAGCTACTAATAGCTAACATTTAGCTGAATATTTTTTTGTAGGAGTGGCCCCTCTTCCGCAGGAGGACATTGATCAGATCTATAGAACATCATATCTGAAAACATAGGATGCGGAAAATCTGAAGCTATTTCATCCCCATGGTTTGTAGATCGAATCGCTGGATTTTCCGGTGCTAAAAAGGACGAACGTCCGACGTCAATTGGACGTAAAATACGTCAGCAAAGATGGCGGCGACGTAAAGAAGCGAGGGTTTTGCAGCCATGTGAATTTTGTCAGGTATTTACAAAACTTGTTTTAATAACTTTGCTGTTTTGTTACATTTGAAAGTCCGAGCAAAACTGACTTCAATGTTGTTTAAATCAGTCTACCGTTGTATTGGTATCGCTTCGACTGTTAATTTGCAACTGCCAACTAAATTCTCCGAGATTTCAGTTTAATACCACGTTGTCATGGATTTATTTGTTTAAAAATAACCATTGAAACATTTTATCGAGCTTGCCACTTGACTTGTCTTTTTCCTTGATAACGTAATTGGTATTTAAACCAGTGCAAAAAAAAAAAACAAGGTAGAGACGGTGAGTGTTTGCAGTTTGGACTCGGGATCAAAATTGTTCAGACATGGCAGAGGTAGAGAACAAAATACAGACGCCGTCCTCCCGAAAGGTGAAGAAAATCTACTGCATCGTATGTCGCCACGAATATATAAAAAGTGTAAGTGGCTGTTGTTATTAAAAATTTTGATTCTTTTTTTCCTTTCTTTTTGTTTTCATTTAAAAAAAATCTAACTTTGTTTTTGTCTCCCCAACTGCAGGAAGGACATGATCATATGCACAGCTTGCATCATCACAGTGAGCTGGAGGCGGCGCTGGGCAAGTAAGTACCATTTTTTGAGACCGCAAAAAATAAATATTCCACGTGTTTATGCTGTAGAAAGGTGGCACGTTGTGAATTGGGATACAGTAACAAAAACATCATAGTTGTTATGGTCGTTATTATTATCATAACAATGATGTATGATTTCACTAAAACAAAAATGTGCTGTTGCACCAGCCCTCCCCAGAAATCAGCATTATTTGGTTAATATTGGAATAGGTCTTATGTTGTTGGAATTAGAGTTTGACATTTTCCACATCTGGATTATTATAGAAAAATATTTGTATTTCCAGGCCTTGTCTTTAATCAGTTTCTAAAAGTTGTATCCATAAGGCATGTTTTAACAAGCCTTTATAAAACTCAAACTTGTAGCATTCTGGGATTATGATTTTACATTATTGCATTGATATGATCTTTGATTGATATGATCTTAATTTCCCGGTTGGGATGAATAAAGTACTTCTATTCTATTCTATAAAGTATTATCTTTTAGAAATCTTGAATTGTTTGAAAGCCAGACATTTGCCTGCATTTTCTTTATATGTGATGTATTATTTCTGTCTTCATATCACTAGGGGTACCATTCACAGTTGCCAGGCATGCAAGAAAAATTTATTGGATTTGGACTCATACGCCAATCATATCCTAACATCTCGGCACAAGCTTCAATTTGAGAAGCTGAAGAGGAAAAATGTTAAGCCTGTCTCTCTGCTTAAGAGTCTCGGCTCAGCTGCTGTAAGGGGCATCAACTGGAGAAACAAGGAACTGAGGCGCGAGATGTAAGAATTTCATCTGCTTAATGCTTTCCTGTTGCAGACATAAAAGTGAGTTTATTTTGTAAAACAAAAATAAAATATTCAGATTGAATATTTTGTTTTGCTTATTCTGGATTCCCATTAGTCATTGCTGTGATAATGGCTACTCTTCATGGGGGTCCACATCATAAATACATTTATTACAAAAACAGTTTGACACTTATATAATATTAGTTACTAAATGTACTGATTCATAAATTTACAATTAGAAGACGTTACAGGCTTTCGACCCCTATGATAAGCTTGGTGGACCACCAGGCTTTACTTTTGCCCCACCAGGCTAAGCATCGCTTATTTAAGATTTTTTTAAAATGTTGGTATTTTTAAGACTTTATGGTTGGTGTTTAGGTATTAATCTTCCAATCTTTCAATAACACACAATTATCAAGTGATATTTTCAAATTTCCTGTCAACTTTAAGCATTTTTTTAACTCAAAAACACAACAGGCCACTGGATGAATGACTGCCTTAGAGCCCAACCACCGGGCTTAGCAAGTTTTCTGGGGGACACATTGCTTTATATAATCAAATAATTAAACAGGGCTCTTTTAAAAGTTCTAGCATTTTTTCCACTTAAAACAGGAAGGAATTTACTTATTTTTAGATGTATATTTTTATACCTCTATAAAGAAGTTTTGTCCAACATGCACAAAAATAAATATTCTGTCCAGCATTCCTGTTGCGTGTTGGAGGAGTAAAACAACATTTTAAAGCGTGCCTTGTGGTAAATTGTGGAAAATCTAGCTAAATGTAAGTTGATTATATGAAAAGAATGGTTGTTTGTATTTTCAGAAGGAAAAAAGTGAGCAAGACTAAAAAGAAACAAAAGCAGGAAGCCGGGCAAAGGCGTGCAGAGGCGCAACTATATGGAGTCCAAAACGAGAGACAGGACTCCAAAGAAACGATACCAAAACAACCCAAACAAATGAAAATAAAAACTCCAAATCAGTGGCAGAGGCAACACTTTCCAGAAAGCAACTGTGGTGTCATTCAAAATAAGGAGAACAAAATGTTCCCCATGCAGAAACCACCTCCATACAGACCATTTCCTGATCAGAACTGGAGACCCCCTTATCAGCCAAGAGCTCCTGCTGGTCAGCCTTTTCATCATCAATACGGCAGGCATCAGGACCAGCAATGGCATAATCATGACTTTGCCAACGACCACTATTACCCAGGGAATATGAACAATTTCCAAATGGGTCCATATAACTTCCCTAGGCCTCCAGCTGGCCCGTCGAAACAAATGATGCCCACAGTGAGCAAGAGCAACTTTAACGAGGAGAAACCCGTGGGAAACTGTTTCATCACCAGCGGACCGCTCTCTCAAGATGGAGCCGACTTGCTTGATCACAACCAATCAGAGGAAGGGAATTCCACTCAACCAAAACATGCGAAAACCGACTTGGTTTGGCCAGAAGGTTCCAGCAGTTCGGCTCTGGGGGATTCCGAAAACAAATCTGACAGTCAGGCTCCTGTGCGGGATGTTGATATTGGCTTCATGCTGAAGCAAATCAGGAGAGCACTTGGCGTCAGGGAGCCATGCAGGGCGGATCGAGAAACCCGACGGCAGAACGGGAACGACCTCAGCGCAGAGAAGCAAAATGCTGCAGACCAGCAGGCAGACACTCTGGCTAAGACTGAGCTGGCCAGCACCCATGCTACCACTGCTAATGCTGATGCTTTTCCTTCCACCATCACCATCAATGCTTCGACCTCCGTGATGCCCGCTGAGCCCAATTTGACCAAATCTCCTAAAGTCCGGGTTGCCCACAAATCCAGTACGGCTAAAGCAGCAAAAGAGACCATTCATAAACCAATCCTAGACAAGCTGCATCTCCAATCAAAAGCCCAGAGCGGGTCGAACCGGGAGGAGATGTACAGCAATATAAAAAGGAAGAGCTTAAAAGGCGTGCCGCGGTGAGGACCTTCTCCTGGCACAAGGTGTTTACTTTGATCTCTTGACCTCTTGGTGACCTCTCTTCATTTCTCATTCAGGTTTGGAACCCAGCCGACGGGCTTTGAAGGCCCTCTGCAAGAAGGTGACCTGCCGCTATCTGAGGGTTTCCATTGGGAATCGTTACGAGACAACCTCTTAGTCCCGTCTCCCACTCAACCCTGTTCACAAGGCAGTCAGCTTGAAACTCAGTCAGACGTCCAGACACGGGACTATTCAGAGCAACCAGACGTACCGCAGGCAAGCTACAGACGCAAGAAGGCAAAAAAAGTTACTGTGAAAGTGGAACCAAAAGAGGAGGATGAGGAAGAAGAAGTGAGCAGGAAGAGGACAGTCAGTATGGTGGAGGTAAGTTGGGCTTTAAAGTGCGGTATCCAGTTTGATGACCTTTTACAATGGTGGAAGTTCATTATTGGGTATTTTTGCAGGAAGACGGCCTTTCTGACAGACCAAGGTGTAAAAAGAGGAAAACAAAATCAAGAAAGGATTATTTAGGTACAAGAAAAATCTTTTGCTTATGTGTCTCTTATAAGCTGTTGGGACATGAAAAGTAATTCAAAAGGTTTTTTTTTATTTACAAATAAAAAAAGCTTGTATGTGGTGCTATTTTAGGGAACATAATACCTAAAGTATGGAAAATCATTGTTTTACCTTTTTGTTTTATGTAGGTTAAACAAAAGTTGTTTTTTTAAACACTGCAGAGTTCCTACAGTCTGCAAAAATAAGAAATTTGTTTTTATAAATTGCCCTTTTTAAATTAGTATGATAAAATATAGACTCCATCTTTTCTTCTGCCCATGCTTTCAGTTTGCCTTTTGCAGGCCTTTTAATTGAAGCCTGACCTTCATAGAAACATCGCAGATAAATTCATATTTGTTTGCTGACTGAAAAATAGACTGAGAAATTTGATCATTTGGAAAATATGCATTAGCGCTGACTGATTAGTTTTGATGTTTAATAAAACAATGTTTTCCCATCTTTCAATCTGAAGGAAATGTGTGTATTTTATAAGATGCTGTGGATAACACTTGATAGTGTTTGTTCAGATTGTAGTGTGCTGTGTTTCTAAAAGTCTTGTATCACTATGCAGACCAGAGTCGGATGGACCAGCTGCTGGCTGTCTCGCTCCGGGAGGACGAGCTGAGCCACTCGCTGCAGGATCTGGACCGGTCTCTGATCCAGGCGCGCAATGCGCTGCAAACTGCGTACGCAGAGGTCCAAAGACTGCTGCTTCTGAAACAACAGGTCCCGTCGGCTGCTGAAAAACGCAGCATCTTTTATTCTCTCTTTCTGTCTTTCAGAGATGGTAACTTAATGTTTTCCTCTGGTTTTCTTTTCCTTTCAGGTTACAGCTGAGGTCAACAACCTGAGAACACAACGCATTGAGATCCTGCAAGGAATGCAAGGTAAAATAAATCGTCTTGGATGAAGTCATTTAATCACAAAAATGAAACGTGTAATTTGATTCATCTAACGATACGTTAATGATTGCAAACTTGAAACGTCTTTTAGCAACTTAAGAAAAAATGTTGGCTATGCCATACATTGATAAGAAAAACAAACTTTTTCACAAATATAAACCCACTTTAAATTAATTAAAAATGAGAGGATAAATATTTGAAATATCTGTATATTTATTCAATAAATGTTTCTCAAGATACAGAGCGATTGATTGTGTTTTGCTCATAACCCTTTGTCAAAAATCAGTAATACACACTTACATTTTAGAGATGGGAGTAAATGATCTCCACCTCTTCACAAAAACGTCACCCCCATTCCGAGGTGGGTGTAGTACACAAAAATTGTACTCAAGTAAGAGTAGCACTACTTTAGCATAATTTTAATTAAGTAAAAAAGTAGCCATCCAAGAAATCACTGGAGTAAGTAAGTGTTTACTAAGAGTTTTTTACTATAGATTTACCAAAGTCCTGAGTAACTGATCAAAACATCAATTTTTATATTTCACGCAGTTTTCCAAATTAGTTTCTTTCAAAATAAAACTTCTGAAATGTGTGTCTGTGCTTGGTAAATCTTTAGTTAAAACAAGCTTGTTCTTTATTCTGTGAAATTATTCACAGTGGGTAGAATATCCAAAAATTTTAATCAAATAAGAGTAACCGATATTCGTAAGGCTGGATGATATGGCCGAAAAACTTATCACGATATAAGCGTTTCGTAGTAGTCGATATTGATAATTATTGATTAGATTTTTGTTTGAAATATCTGAAATATTACCAAACTGGTAGCATGACTGTTCTGTCCAGTTTTCACTCCACACCGTTGTTTATTTGTTTTTACGGAGTTAAGAGACACATTAGCAGAAGTTGCTCATCAAGTTGTTGCTAGGTAACCGAAGTTGAGGGGAAATTGACGCTGCTTGTTACCCAGCAGGTTGTTGCTAGGTAACCAAAGACTGAGACTCAGTTGATTCCACCTGAGGTTGAGCAGCTAAAGCTTTTTCTTTGCCTACATCTCCCAGAATGCTGTAGCGTTGTGGATCAGAGTTGACTGAATATTCTATAAATTGAATATTCTATCAGTTGTATTATCTATTGATACTGATCTATTGCAATATTTATTATTATTGATTTATTGTGCATGTAAAATAAAAAAAAAATACATCTAAGTAAAAATACTTTCAAAAGTAAATTTTTTTTCTTCAAAAAATTATTTACATAAAGGTAAGTAGTTACTGCCAATCCTTCCAACGAGTTGCTTTTCTCATTTCAGATTGCTTTCCAGACTAACAATTCAAATAAATTTGATAATTGATGATTATGACTCCTAAAAGATAATAATTATCTCTAACAGAAGGATACTCGGGAGCTACTCCAGCAGAGCAGAGAACCTCCTCACCTGGTTTTGCATCCACCATGTCAGCAACTTCCCTTCCTTCCTCACTGACCCTGCAGCGGCCTGCACCAACCCCGCCCTCTTTAATGACTCTACCTCTGCCGGCTCCCCTCGCCCTGCTGGCTGGGTCTCTGAAGCAAGAGGAGACTGATGATTTCGAAGCCGGACAGACGAGTCAGCTGTCCGTACCCTCTGCTCTGCAACCCACCACTGAGGTCCCCACTGCAGCTCACGGACCTCCTCCTGAGTCCTCCGCCAGGCAGAAAAAGCAGGAGATGAGGGACGAGTTAACATGTGGAAAGACCAAGGTTTCGAAAAAACAAATACAGTCTTCGAATGTTGTGGAAGGAGCAGAAGAAAATCAAACCACAAAACAGGACATAGGAGAAGAGCCTGGAAAAGAGCAGATAAAAACGTTGCGTACGGACGAGGAGGACGATGAGGGCAACGAGAGCGACGACTCAGTGGAGGTGGTAAATGTCACCACCGTGGATGTCATACACATTGAGGAGTCAGAATGTGAGGATTCAGCAGAGGCAGTTTCTCCAGAGCAGCCCGAAGATCCCCAGGAGTCTGTGAGCCCGGAGTTGAGCTGTGCGAGCACGCAAACGTCTCAGCAGTGTGAGACAGAGAGGTGAGCTGGGGTCAAGTCTCTGAAGGAAGGAGGAACTTTTATGGCAGGGGGCGTCCAAAGCGTGGCAAATGCAGTTCAAGAATGATGCAAATTTGTTCCTTGAACTTTTTGATTTTAATATTACTACCAACATACATTTCTTACAAAGGAAAGTGTTAAATATTACACAATATATCCGTCTTTTTACCCTCAACCTCTTATAACGTCTATTGAGAGACTTTTACTGAAAAGCCGACTTTGCTGCATCCACTTAGCTTTTATTTAATTTATTCAACTCGGCTAAATATAGCAAACGTTTTGAAAGAAAGTGACCCAAATCCTCTTTTTAAAACTAAAAATGAATTTTATCAACCGAGCCTGAAGGCACGAGTCTTTCATTTGATAACGTAAATGTGAAAAATTCTATAAATGTTTGAATAACGATACAATAAACATTCCTTTCCTGAAAAAAAGAAAAAAATTGGGTTACTTTATTTCTTTTTCTTTTTTTTCCATTTTCTTGACTCGCTAATACTTCTTACTCAAAAATTTTGTCCCAAGTGAGAGAAAGTTTGGACACCCCTGTTTTCTAGAATGTGCCAGTTTTGCCAACTTCTGTTTCTCCAAATCCCACAGGAAATTTGAGCCGGCAGTTAAGCAGAAACAGGATGAGAGTCAGCCTGCAGGTAAGGGTGTCTCTTTCTATGTCTTTTTAAATGTGCCACATTGAAAAAAAATGATGCGTCTAAACACGATGACATTCCAGAGCCCGTGGAAGAAAAGGCTCCTTATTTAGGGGAGTTTTTGAGTCATTCCGGCCCCGTCCACGGACTCCAGATCCACAACGGACAGCTGTACACCTGCTCAGGAGATAACACGGCCCGGGCCTACAACCTGCTGGTAGGATGCTGGAGATTCAAAAGCAGCCTTCACAAAACAGAAAAGCCTTGTTGTCTCAAGACATGAACGGAGTCTTAAAAAAATGTGTTTTCATGAATTCAGACCAGAGAGTGTGAAGCCGTGTTTGATGGTCACACTAACAAAGTCAACTGTCTGCTGGTGTCGTCTCTGCCCAACATGCTGGCACGCCTCTACACCGGATCCAGTGACCAAACTATCCGCAGTTACAGCATAAAGGTACAAAATGTCTCTGAAAACATTAAAAACACGGTAAATCTTTTCTCCTTCCCTCCTCCATTTCTTCCTTCTTTCTTTAGTTCTGTCTTCCATCCTCCCCTTCTTTGCATCCATCCGTCTCATTGATTTTTCAGTTTTCTGGATATAAAATGAGATCTTCTGCCAAAAATTTGTAGGAAACGCTATTTAAATTCTTAAAGTTTGGGCCAAAAGGATTGATTAATGTGCAAAGCTTTTAGTGCTTCAGATCTTTAATATCAAACATTACTTTCTTGGTGGATGACTGGGTCATTGCATTACATTAAGACTGTTCATTAAGCCTTTCCTCAGATAACCCTTAGAATATATCTCCTGAAAGTTGAAAGAAATCAGAAATGATCAGTAGTGACTCTTCTTTTACACTTTGAATGTCTTTATTTTTCTTAATTTGTAGTCCAAAAAGTGCCTTCAGCAGATCACTCTACCAGACAGAGTGCTGTGTTTGCACGTCGCCTGGAATATTCTGTACGTCGGGCTCGCTAACGGCTCCGTCATCAGCCACGACCTGAAGGTCAGCAGCCGTTCTCCATCAAATCTGAACCGGTTGAGGCGGCAGAAAAAGGCGAAATCCTCATGGTTTCCCCGCATGTCGTCCTGTAGACTCTGAAGGAGCTGGACGTGTTGGAGTGCCACGGCCCACGCGCGGTGAGCTGCCTCGGCACGTCCCAGGAGGGAGCGCGGCGCCTGCTGCTGGTCGGGTCGTACGACAGCACCATCAGCGTCCGCGACGCCAAGAGCGGCCTGCTGCTGCGGACGCTGGAGGGTCACACCAAGACCGTGCTCTGTATGAAGGTGACGAGAGCGCGCCGTCTAACACCGTAACATGTTTCTGCTCTGTTAGGATCATCTCTGTTGCACTTGCATGAAAAAGATCGAGAGTAAACACTCTTTAGGGAAAGATTCAGAGTAACAATCAGCTTCCTATTGTTTCCGTATCTCCGCTCATAATGGCTCTGACATAATTTTGTGTCTTGCAAAGGAATTGATACCAATTGAACCTCTTCATGTTTTATCTTGTAATAACAAATCGAAATGCCTTTGATGTGTTAAACCAACATGTGGAGGTTATGCATGAGAACGTTTGCAGCGTTCCTTTAAGCTTCTCTCACACTGTATTATTCTCTGCTAGTCTTGCTACAGCTCAGGCTGCTGCCTCAAACATCTGTTGTTGTTTTGTTTGTTTTAGTTTACTTTTCTGTTGTTTTCAGGTGGTGAACGATCTGGTTTTTAGTGGTTCCAGTGACACGTCTGTCCATGCCCACAACATCCATGTAAGTCCTCCACATTAACTGGCCATATTCTGAATAAATCAGAGTGTGCAGCCAGTAAGATAATGGTTTTTAAACCTTAATTTGTGCTTTGTGACCATCTAGACCCGTATTTCTTTTCAGCTTCATGCTTTCTCTTGTTGATGCTTACAGAGTGGGGAGTTGGTTCGGATCTACAAGGGTCACGGTCACGCCGTCACATCCATCGTCATTCTGGGGAAAGTGATGGTGACGGCCTGCGTGGATAAATTAGTTCGTGTTTATGAGCTGCAGGTATTGGTGGCCTTGTTGAATCCTGAGATTTGCTTCCGTGTGAATTATGTCAGTCAGTCTTCTGGGGATGAATCCACTTCAAGCATGCTGTCTGGTTTGTTTTTGTAGTCCCATGATCGTCTGCAGGTCTACGGGGGTCACAGTGACATGGTGATGTGCATGGCTGTGCACAAGAGTGTGGTAAGTGGACTAAAACCAGTTTTAGGTATTAAAATGCTGGATTTCCAGATGCATTGATGAATCGTTCCACACAGATCTACACAGGCTGCTACGACGGCAGCGTTCAAGCTGTAAAACTCAACTTGATGAAAAACTACCGCTGCTGGGTAAGAACTGCAGACAGACGGGAAGCTTTAACCCTCTCACAGTGGCTTTTTTTTCTCTTTAAATTATTTGTTTGTGTAATATATGGTTATGTTTGTCCTCTGTCCAGTGGCAGAGTTGCTCTCTGATTTTTGGCATTCAGGAGCATCTCTTTCAGCACCTCATCCAAGACCACAGCAACTCCAATCTGCAGACGGTCAAATGTCGCTGGAAGGACTGCAACCACTTTTTCAGCACTCAGCAATCAGTCAGACAGGTAAATGTTTTCAGGTTTTTCAGGTAATTAAAAAAAATATATATATATATATATATATTATATATATCTTATATTTATATATCTTTTTAATTTTAAAACATTTGAAAACCATGAATCATTTTCCTTCCACTTTACAATAATGCACTACTTTGTGTTATAACATTAAAGACAAATAAAATATTAAAAGTTCAAGCGACGTAGCTCTTTTTGCAAAGGTTTTATAAGTAATTTTATGAACTTTATTAATATTTAATAAAATGAGAAGAGTAGATTTTTAGTAATGGGACCCATTGCATTTATTTTAATATCCGCTCAGAGCTTTAAAACTTTTTGTTTTTTGCTTCAGACTTCTCCTCTCCTGAAAGGGATTCAGATATTCTTGATATTCAAGCATCATATTTCCTATAAATATGTTGACTTTGTAAGCTGCTAAGTTATGTTTGGGCTTTTCCTGCAGGAGCTGCCCGAACACATGCAGAACCACATTGATGACGCCAAGCTGCAGGCTTGACAGGAGGGGAGTTGAAGCTACGCATAAGACGATGCAGAGAATCTCGCCGTTTTGCTCTTTTCTTTGTAGAAACACGGCTGCTGTTGATAATCTGGAACAAATTCAGCGTTTAAATCGTAACATCTGATTTTCTCCTGGAAACATCTGCAGCATCAGACGTAAAGAGAAACCAATTTTTTTTTTACAGTTTTGACAGAATTTTCCCCTTCCAGTTTTTTTTTGTCTACATGGTAGAAAGTATTAGTCGTCCTTATTTTTCACCAGCTACTTGACACAATTTTAGTTGATACCGAATTTACGTTATTTCATACATGAAGCAAATCCTTCAGATAATTTCTGCAAATAATCCATTATTAAGCATCATTTATTGAAATAATAATGCTGATGTCTTCCAGCTTAATTGTATAGGTTAGAGGCCGTTTACACTATAAACATAAACATAATTGTCATAATTCAGCAGGTGCATTACACCAATAGCACCCAACTGGTGTAAAATACTGATCTGTTTTTAAGGATTATAATACTTAATAAAAATTAGTTGAAGTTATCTTTCGTGTCCATCAGACTAACATTGATCTTGTTTTGGTGAAAGAGTAAAAATCATTTACTAATTTATAGCAACAATTTCTTAACATTCCTGTATTTTGCCATGTAATTCCTGCAGGAATAAAGAAAGCAGTGATCCATAATTCATTTAACTTTCTTTATGCTTTTTGCTCAACAGTAATACAGTTTGTGTGCAGTAATAAAGCAAAACAAACATGTTTTCCCTCATTCTTTTAAATATTGTTTCCAGATAGATTTAGCAAACAGGTTCTTTCATATTTATAACATTAACTTTGAGATTTTTAAAAATATTTTCATAGCCTGAGATGAAATTGAAAACTTTGATAAGTGAAAACTAAATACTTAAGCCACAATGTAGATTAAATTTGCCGTCAAAACCTGGATTTAACAGCATTAACAGTACAGAAACATGATTTAATGACTTCTAGACTGCAACAAGGTGTGATCAAGTAGATCGCTGGGTAATCTTCATCTAGGAATACATCGTCAGCTGGAGCCACTGGAAGAAAACATAAAAAATATTTTATTTCAAGTTCTTTTTCTGGTATTTAATCCTTAATTTAGTCGTAAATTAGATTTAGATGCATCCTAAAAATTGTTTTTGTAATATTTTGTAACCAAACAACAAACCACTTAAAGGGAAACCAGCAAGCCCAGTGGAAAAAACTTATTTTGTCTGCAAAATATTTCTGATTCTTTTGATATTTGAACGTTTAAGCAATGCAAAAAAAAAATAAAAAAATTCTTGCTGCAATATCCACTCCCAGCTCATGATCATGTGCATTTCAAGAGGTTGATAACAGAATACCTGTTGTGCAGCTTATAAGATGCATATTTAACTAGCTATTAAATAGGAGCTATTTTTTATCAGTAGTCAAATATCCTCTGCGGGTTATGCCAAAAGAAAAGCTCACTGATTTCTACGAAATGCAGGTTTAAGTTTTAAAGAGGTGAAACTCAAAACGCCAACGCAAGCCAGAGAAATAAACAAAGCAACTTACCTCCAGGACATTTAGTTTAATTATTCCGTCTCCATCTTTATCGAAGGCATTAAAGGCCCCTGAAAAATAAACGGATAAAGACAAATCAGATCTCTCTTTATCATCTTTGTGAATCCTGCAACTTATTCTGATCTAGTTTGTGCCATTAGTGCGACCTTTGACTTCCTATGAGGAATATAAAAAAGGTTGATTCTTGCAACCTGGTTATTTTTCACTTTTTCCCTTAGTGAAAAGGCAAGAAGTGTTTTTTTTTCTTCTTTTGATGTCTGTATCATGAAAAACTAAGTGTTGAAATGTTTTGACTCACTGAACATTCCCTCTAGTCTCACAAAACAGCAGATGTAGCTGTCAAAGTCGATGTTGAGGTGTTCGTCTGCGTATCGCATGGCTATGATGTCGTACAACTGCTTGTTGAGGTAAAACCCTGCAGAAACGGAAACATTGTTTTAAGTCCAGTGATGTACAACTTAAGTTTAAAACCATTTAGAAACAGATCAAATCTACAACTGATTAAATGGTTTCTTTCCCACCTGCATCATTGACGGCGTTTCTCATCTCGAAGCTGCTGATGGAGCAGGACTTGTTTTGATCGTACTGTTTGAAGATGAGCTGGGGGAGAAAAAAAGAAGATATGTGGACCCAATACCCGTCAGCATCACCAGCCATTAAATCTGAGCTGAATGTGTCCTACCTGCCATGCCTTTATCTTTTTCCACAAGTGTTTGAATTCCTGCAAATTCAGTTTCCCTGATCCGTCAGTCTGAGAAATAGTTGGTCACAGAAAAATAAGTTCACAAAACTAGATATTGTTTCTAATGAAGGAAAGGCAAGACCATTTTTAGAAATAATTTTAGTAATGCTGAGATAATGAAGCAATCCATAAAGTCAATTTCTTAAAAAAAAAAAGTTTCTATGGAAGTAAAATGCCAACAAAACTTAAAAGTTCAGTCCGTAGTGTTTCAATAAGTCATGTGCTTAATGTAGATTTTTTATCTTTGTTCCAGTAATTTTGTATCTTTTAAAGCACACTGAACCAACGAAAGTCCTGAAATTAATATAATAATAATGCGCAGTCATTTATTAATTCACAAAACAGAGTTTATGAAGCCAGTTAAAGAAAAATAACTTCTCTGACCTAAATTACTAACAAGACTAAAATCTGTCTTTCGTAATAGTTTCCTGTTTTAGAGCAATTCTTGGAAGTGCTATCATGTTGCGAAGTCTTATTCCTGTTCAACCTTCTGAACGGTTGTGCCACATTTCCCCAAAAACTTGATTAAAATAGGAAATCCATTCATTGTGAATCCACGAGTCAGCAGGGAAACAACCTCTGTGTTTTTTAACAACTTCCTGCTTTTAGCTTTTTAAAGGATACATCCATTAAGGCGATCATACTTCGACACGTCTCGAGGCTGAAGCCTTCTGTCTTTATCTCGCTATCTATAAAATAATAATAAAAACAAACAAAAAGCAAAGATCAGAATATAAAAACCTTACATGGGTGCTGCAAACTAATTGAAGGTCTTTACGTTTAGAAAGAACGTTCTTCATGATCGTCTTGAGTTCGTTTGCACAGATCTCCATGTCCTAAGGGAGGGAGGAGATATTTGCATGATTAACAGCCAAAACATGATAGTTTCTGTAAATCTGCCTCATTCCTGCATACACACCTCGCCTGCAATCTGTTTGTAAATGGCTCTGAACTTTTTCTCTTCCTCAGTCTCATCCTCGGCTTGCAGCAGTTTCCGCTAACAAATGGATGAGAAGAAAAATAAATCACAAGCATTTTGCAAGCGTACTTCCTATGGACAAGTAGATGCATTATAGCATTAAAGTTTATTACCTTTGGTTTCTTCCTCTTTTCTCCCTGAATGCCGTCATGCTCAATTTCTTTGTTGGCGCGCGCTCTGTCTGATACAAATACAATAGGCTGGCGCGTGTGACACCCCCAATATGAAAGAGGACATACAAAAATAAAAAAAAGTTAATTGCGTAAAATAACAACAATGACCTAAATAAATACTGGCACCATCTCAAAGAAAAAAAAAGTCTGAAAACCTTGAAATAAATTCAGTTTTCATTGTATTGCTAGCATCTCACACTGAACAGCTACAACTACAACAGTAGTTTTCACTGACAAGGTAAGCTTATTGCCACTTCCTTACTGGGGAACATCAAGAACCTAATTGGAATGACATGTTTTCTTGCCTTTCCCATTTTGAAGCATCACTAGGAGGAACTGGTGTCTGCTGTCAAGTCAAAGTAAGAAAAAACTATTAATTACTGATAGAGCATTCTAAGTTATTAATTAGAGAGAAAATGCTTTACTGTAATTAATAGTTGGAGTAAAGCATTTTTAAAGCTTCGCAATCAGTTTCAAGTCTGGAAATTGGACTATGCTCTATTGTCTGATCTGTGCAGAGGTGGACTTGTTTTGGAGGGTTTTAGATCCTTATCTTGATGAATAATGCAAGTGAACAGTCACAAACTGATGGGCATTTGCATTTTATGTTTGTCTTAAGTGATGTTTGTCTAAAATGAAAATTTCTTTGATGACAAAACATTTAAACAAAAATTAAAGTTAAAGATCTGAAGGAGGGTAGGAGCTACTTTTTCCACAGACATGCATGTTAAGAATTCCTGGATTTAGCTCGGAATCCATGAATTTCAGCTTTATTCTGTTATTACCTTCTTTTTCTTGACTTGCTGAAGGACAAAGGAACAGAGAAAAAAATAGATTAGAAAACACATGAATTGATGGCAGGAAAATGAATAGCAATGATAAATGTAAGCCACAGCTAACAGTTAAATTTCATTCTTTTCCATAGATGTCCCTGTTCCGTAAATATGTAAAATCCAGCTGCTACAACATGAGCCACTACAAGTCTACCATCAGTATGCAAACCTCTATTTGATCGATGGTGCTCCCTACTTCCCTATGGAAAGAAAAAAACAGACATAAATTACCAACGTTCATTCTTATTTTGTTTTTTTAATTTTAATCCCTAACTTTGGCCCTCCGAATGTAACTGGAGCATCAGAGATACTTACTCAGATGTGCTCTGCTTCTCAGAGAAGACCCTAAGGATGAACTCTCCCTCCAGGTGGGATTCAAAGGTCGTGGGAATGATGGCATACTCTCCCGGAGGCAGTCGGAAACGCTCCGTCACCTCCCGGAGGTTGATGTAGCTCTTGCATTTGGCTGTGGAGGCTGTGTAGAGGAAGAAGTCCTTCTGCAGATGCTGATTCTGGCCTTGCATCTGCACATTTTAATGCCTTTAGTCGACACATGTAACCTTGGAGAAAGTCCCGATCGGATCACTCTTGGAGACGGGTATACTGTACCTTCTCTGGCACCTGCAGAACAAAGCAAAAATCAGGCTTGAAACAGAGTTTATTGTGTTTTCAATTGATGTTGAGAATAAATGTGTCATGTAAACATAACCTTGTAGATAGAAAATCCAACGGTAAGGAATTTTGCTCCTTTATGGCGCTGCATCCTCCGACCCTTTTGCATCAGGGCTACAACAACAGTGCAGGCCACCTGCCCGTCCTCTGGGTCGTCGTCCTCCTCATATAGCTGAAGCCGATACTGAGGGTTTGTCCAAAATGTGTCTATAGGGAATTTGCGATATTAAACTAGATAATTTTTTAAGTTTAATTTAAAAAATGTGTTCATTGAAAGAGCAAACCTGGGAAGTTCCTGCAGCCACCAGCAGAGCTGCCTCTCACCCAGCGACCTTCATTGACCGAAACTGTCCATGTCATCCGTTCGTCGCCCTGCAGTCCATCGGGGGTGAGGTTACACATCTCCAGCTTGGTGAAAGTCTTCTTGAACTCATCAAAGGACATCCTGGTAAAAAAAAATAATGGGCCAAACATAAAGCATGTAAGGAGAGTGGAAAAAGGTTTGAATAAAGTTGCCTGGAAGGAGGAACATCTAGTGTCTGAAAATGTCATGTTTTGGGTACATTTTCATTAAACAACTAAACGCTAAAAACAAAATGAAATGCTACAGCATTTTCACTCACCAGAACTCACTTGTCTCCACGGTCTGTTTCTTCAGATTCTCCCTGTCTGCAGTAGAAATAGTCGACCACTCATCTGACCTATGAAAGAGACCGGCAGAACAATCACTAGACTTTACATGTTTAATGTGCAATTATTCTTGATTTTAAATGAGTTTGCAGAAGCCATGTGGCCGTTTTACATCTTACTTGGCACTCCAGGGCCCCTTCCAGAGCACAACTCCCCAGGGATTGCGTAGACGAATCAGGCGGATTCTGGAGTCCTTTGAGACTCCATCACACTGAGGAAACATCACATCCCATTTTACGTTAGTAACATCTTCCTCTGCAAGGACGTGTAAGTCTGCATTCAAAGGACATTTCTGTTGCACCTCTTCCAGGCCAATGATGGAGTAGGCGTGACCCCTGACCAACCCTTGGTCAGTCCGGGACTCCATTTCACTGGCGGAGGAAACCTGGCAGACATTTCAAAACAAAGATGTCCTTTTTTTTTTAGTAAAGCTTATTTGCAACAAGGCAGGTCAAAGTGATTTAACCAGTTGTGAAATATCCTTCAGCTGACAGAAGGCCTACTTTTTGCTTCTTTAGGGAGGGGAAAAAAACATCTTTACTGCATTTCTACTGCTTTCTGCAGTAAAAATGGAGTGTTTTCTCTAACACTCACATCTATGGAGCTGCCCATGAGCGAGCCCCTCTCCAGCGCCTTCCTCATGATGGTGAAGAGGTCAGCAGGTGCCTCGGACAGCTCAAAAAACTCAGTGACTCCACCTGTGAAATCCTCCATGGCTTCCAACGTGTTTCCCCCTTTCAGTGCCTCATAAGATCCGTTCAACCTGAGAGAGGGAGAGAAAGAGGTCGATCAGGTCGAGCATTGCTGAGGTGTCCGATCTCAAAGGCTTTTATCGCAGCTTCTGCAGCCAACTCAGGAAACATGAGACGTTTCGTGGTTGCATGCCAAAATGTGTACGTCTTGATTAGACATCTGGTTTCCTGCTTTCCTTCATAAAAGCTTTTATTATGACATAAGTTTGCATCTAATCTAGAGGAAACAATATGTTATAAATATGTTTTTAAACAAGGAGGTTGTTTCTGAGTCTAGTAGACAGACGCTTCTTACTTGGCGTAAGCTTTTTCCAACAAAGCGCTCCAAAACTCGTTCTTTCTGAAAGATTTGGTGAAAACGAGCTGGTTGTTGCAGGTGGGGATGCGGTCATCCACAACCACGTCGATCCATTCACCATAACGCCAGAACTGAGTGAGAGACAAATGTGAAATCCGTCACCGGGCAAAGATAAAATCCCACCACCTTTATGTGAGAGTATATTTAAACATTTTCACTTAAAACGGCCAATAAATATCTCTGGAGTGTATTTAAAAGCAATGTTTCTTTAAGAAAATTAATCAAGAATTACATTTGCATGGAGTTATGGGATTCTCTTATCAGTATCCTTGTTTTTTTTACAGTGACTTGTGAAAATTAGGTGGTATGTCATCATAGTATTTATGTATGAAATCATAAACTTTCATACGTTGATTTTTATGAGTCTGTCCTTTGTAAGCACAGATTTTATATACATTTTTGTAAAATGTCACTGAATTTGAGGTCCTTGCATTTTAAAATGCTATTCCTGACACCAACTAGTGCCGTTTGTCCACAATAACACTCTTTCACCACCGTGCTTGACAGAATGAGGCGTTTGTGCTCATACACCGTATTCAGCTTTCTCCAAATAAAACACTGCGTTTAATTAGCGTTTGTCCTCGTCTGTACAAACGTCAACATAGGCCATTATTTCAGGAAGGTGGCAACATTTTAAAAACGGTGCCACAAACTTTCATTTTCAGCTCCGCCTCGCATCAACACTGATAACCTGAAACCTGAAAGTGGAAGATTCCGGCGTAATTCTCAGTGAAGCTCTGGTCCGGAGGAATCACTCTGTACAGCAGCTTCTCGTTCAGAGTCAGACAGGCGATGGCGGCGAGCAGCCAGCAGTCCCCTGCCAACAGATTCATGATCTATGAGGCCTGTGGGTTTATTCCAAGCAAACATTTGACTCCGAGCCACAATGCAGCAGGTGTTCACCAACAGTTACAATGAAAGTTGTTCCATGTGTTTAAGTCGTCAAGCATCTTTCGCTTGAGTGCCAGGTGCAGTTACTCTTTCAATAACAGTAGAAGTAAAATGAGTTAATGAAATTTGTCTAGAAATGCAGTTTAGTAAAATAATATTTTGTCTAACTTTGCATTTTTATCCAAGTCAGACAAAATGTTGAAAATATCAAATTGATTTGCAACCTACCAATTATAGAAAAATATTTTTTTATTAATAATCTTTTAATGTAAACTTGTAAATACATGTATTATAATTTAGACATAAATAAAAACATTAGTTGCAGATGTGTCATTTTGTCTGTATAAAATCAACCTCTTGATCTTGACGAGATCAGAAGCTTCACAACATTTGCCCCTTTTAGGAATCTTTGTAAAGGGACATTTCACTGCTTTTCAACCTATGCAACCATTCTTAAACACAAAGTCTTCTCAAAACTGAACTGAATTATCCCACTCTCAAAGCAACTTTGATTTTATTATGCTAGTGAAAGTACTTGTTAAAAATGTAGAAGTTTGTTTGCTGGTTTACCCATGCAGAGTTAAATAATCATAGTTTAAGACGCTGACACAGAATTAGTTAGAGACAATAAAACAAGGAAACTGACCTCTTTATTTTATTATTGTGCTTTTATATGTGGGTTTTAAGTACCTCAGTAAACCATAAAAAGCTGGAAATATGGAAAATTAATGATCACATATTTTAAATCAAAGATAAAAACCATTGCATTTTTTTAATTAATTTTTTTTACATCTTAAATCTTTAAAATATTTTATAATTGTGTAATTTTCCTGCATGCTCTGGACTGGGGTTATGCTACAGTTTTGAAAAGCAGCATGCTAATGCAACTTTGCCTGTAAAAGCAGGACCAGCTTAAAAATTACCCAGAGTTCCTTGGCAGATGTCGGTTCTGTTGGCTCCATCGACAATGAACTGGGGATCTTCACAGATTTCCTGGAAGGCAAAAAAAAAATGTACATATAACTATCAAAAGTCAACTTAGATTTAACTGCAATACTGTATAAAGTCAAACATTAACAATGTAATACATTAAATTGATTGATATTGCCAACAATTTGGATTCAAAATTGCCTCTTTTAACCACCTTGAAGTGCATTTAAAGGTAAGAAAATGCAAAAGTAAACAAGAGATTTATTAAATCAGGCTAACTCTGATATCCTGCGCACATGAGCAAAAGCTGGACTCATGTTCTTAAATTAGAGCTTGCTCCACTGCTGACCATCCCGGAAGGGATTCATATGTCACTAATCTCAGCCAAACGCCTCAAGCATGGTGCAGAAGTCACACCCCAAATTAAGTCAGCTGTGACACGGCGAGACACATTTCTTTTGCATAAATGACCAAATATCCCTGCTGAGAACTAGTTTTATCCAAAAAAGATTGTTTGACCTTGAAGCACATGGTTTGACTTCAGGCAGGTGTTTAAACTGGGCAGGTTGGTGTCAGTTTTCTCATCTTAAAGTCTTCAAATATGATTTCTTTGAAACCTGTGCTTATACTTCATATGCAAAATCCAACGTTTAGTCTGATTATGTTTATTAATTAAAGAGAAAAAAAATCATCCTTCTCTTCTGCTCACTCCACAGGGTTTCTGTAGAATTAGGTGTGGGGGAGGAACTGTGATAAAGGCTTATTTTGGATCTGGTGCATCAAAAAAATCACATGCTTTGGATCTTCATTCTCACAAAAAAGAAGAAAAACAAATTATGACCCATTTTAACTTTTCCAGGAGTAGCCATGATATTTTTCTACTTTAATATAACAATTTTATGTTATATTAAAGCACTCATGATGCTTTTCATTCTAACAATATTCCCAGGATGTTTGAAAGAGGAACAGGTCCACAGCATCACAGATCCTTTGCCACTCTTAACTGTGAGTAACAGCAGAGTTCAGAAAATTTCACATGTTGACTTTGATTTGCATCTTATAGTTGTTATGGAGAACTTGGGATCGCAGGATGATAATCTCTCTTTTTTTGCAATATTTAACAGTGATAATTAAAGCTTGTTTTACCTTCTTTCAGTGAATTTAAATTTATTCAAAAAGGGAGCAGAAAATTAATGATTACTAACAAAAAGAACCAGAAATTCTGGTCAGATTACAAAAGTAAAGCATAAATTAATGAATGCCTCAGTAACATTTCCTCTCAGTGAGATTCTTCTGCTACAGTGAGCACACTTCCTGTTTATACGTTTGACCTTCTGTTGCAGCGCTCCTTAAGTTTTGGATGTTTTTGTTTTTAACCACAGTTTACAAGGGTGTCTAATGCTGTAAGCTCAGGTCTTAGATAAGGATTCTGCAATGTCTGTGTTTGTTTTTAGCGTACAGCACTGTGCCAGTATGTTGGCCGGTACTCTGGGTCGGGGTAAGTGTCTCAAACGATGCTAGTTTCTGCCAAACGCTCCTGTCACACCTGCTGCAAAATACATGTGGTCAAAGACAAATCTCAAACTCATGTGTGTCTCAGAAAACTGCACAAGTGCAACTTCGCCTTTACATTTTCCAGTGTTAGTCTGCTGAGTGTGACTGGAAGGTGATAACCCACAAGTATGCACTTGCTTCTCATTGCTGCCATATCAGCCAAATGCTTCGCCCATATGCTGCAGTGGAGGTGTTGAGATATACAGGGTTTGTTGTGGAGAACTTTTAGAGACAACTTAAAGTCTCCTCTCCTTTAGGTGCAACATGTCCTGAAGCATCTGACAAAAACCGAGAAGGATGTACTCACTGAGGGACGTTTCCACTCGAACTTCATTGTGGGTTTCTCGCTGTAAAAAAGTGAGGAGTCGTTTGCAGGGAAGAGAGGGTCCTCAAAAAGAACATGCTTCGTCACATATTTATCCCTCAGCTCCAAGAAGGTCTTCAGGCGCTTTGCATCCTTGACGGCCTCGTTTCTGCTGAGAATGGCCGAGTAGATGGAGTTTCCTCCTGTGATCCCGTAGTCAACATTGCCATCAGCCTCCAGTGACGCCTCAGTGTCAGGAAGCACTTTCACCTTTGTTTTCTCAACCACAGGTTCCTTCTCTGGATGTTTCCCGTCCTCCATCATCTAACCCTCTAGTGCCACTACTGCAAGTCGGGGACTTTTCTTTGCTGAAACAACATGTGAAGTTGCAAAATAACCCTGAGAAACTTCCTGTGTTGTCCTAAACTAATCACTTTTAGTTCCTTTCTTTTCTAAAGCAAAAGTTATTTCTGCTTCTGTGGGCTAAGAGTCACACTCCCACACTAGCGGTGCCCCTGGAGTAGCGGCACCTAAATATAAACTTTTTTAAGAAGGGGAGGAGGCTTCTCAGAGGTTCTCAATATCCAAAGTTCACAGTGTAGCTGTCAGATGAACAGCGTGGAAGGAAATATGTAGTTAAGTACGCATTAAAAATCATAAATTCCCCCATAAAGCCATGTTTTTCAGCTAGATTTTAATAATTTAATAATAATTTTAATTTATTCTGCAATCTATCTATCTATCTATCTATCTATCTATCTATCTATCTATCTATCTATCTATCTATCTATCTATCTATCTATCTAAATTAAAAACAAACTAACAAATTGATATCTGACTAAGAATTAAAAAAAATTACATATCTGCTGCCATCAGTCTTCTCAACAGTGAAAAAAATAATGGAAGTGGACATGTTAAGGTAGTCAACATTAAATGAATGGTAGCAATAGGGACCCCTAGTGGTAATAAAATATACTTTACCTCTTTTTCTGTCACAGAAAACCAACCAATCATGACTTATCTCGTTTTGATTGGTTGAATTTGCGCTCAGCCAGTGTCCATAACAAATACAAACAGAGGGCGGTTGAGGACAAGGTTGCCAGGTTTGAGAAAAATCCGTATTTTTACACCGTCGTCATTTGAAGTCAGTTGAACAGTTTGAGTTTGTTTGTTTTTTAAAAAACAAAAAACAAAAAAAAAAAAACAACCATCTACAATAAACAGGCAAAAACCCTAAATAGGTTGTGGCCTAAAAATTAAGGAGTAAACGTACAAAAAATACTGAAATCAAAAGGCAAAAGATTTACCGTACAGTCTTCACACTTTTCCCACACCATTATGGTGTAGTTTGCATTATAGGTGTCCCGTTAATATTAATGAACTGCCCCAAAGAATTTATGATCAAATTACGGTTATTTTATGTCAAATTTCAGCTGTTTACATTTTATTTTGGTTGCGCTGTTTTAGTTTTCTCCTGACTGTTGTTGGTGTGTGTAACTTTGTGACCATTTTTAATGCTACAACCACAAATTTCATTGTGTTTTGGAGGTGATTTTGTTTAATTAAAGTGGGAAGACGAGAACCTTTGTTTAAAGAGTGCAATAAGAAGATCCGTTTGAAGTTTTTAATGACATGTAAATACAAAAAAGAAAACTAACATTAAACATCACAGTGAAACATGAAGCATCATGGTGTGGGTATGTTTTTTTAAACTAAATTGGGAAAATGATCAACTAGGGTTGATGTGAATATGGAGTCCGCTAATTATAGGGGAATTCTGGGAAAAAACCTGCTCAAGTTTGCAAAAACAGAAGAGGATGGACAAAGCAATGAAAATTAATATTCAAAGACTGTTCTTCATCCAGTTTGACTGAGCTTGAGCTGTTTTGCAAGAAATGGAAGAAGGATCTGTTTCTATATATGAAAAGTTGGCAAATGTACAGAAGAAGATTAAAAAACCTTTTCGAAAAAGTCTAGCGACTCCTATTTTCGTCCCACCTTCCTTAGATGGCCACAAAGGGGGATAGTAAGAGTTTTACCTGGCAACCAGCCTCGGCTCGTTAGTGCATCTGGAAGTTGTCGCCATCATAAGTAGCTAAATGTTGCTGCTAGCTCTCAAGTCGTCAGCCGTTGTGTCCGAAAAGAAGCATTATCTGACACAGCTAACTGCTTTTTCTGTGTTTCATATCGATGTTTTGTGAGCTGTTATGATGTCAACAGCCAGTAAACGCGATTAGTTCTGTTGCAGTGTTGTGTCGTTTTCTCAAAACCAACAGCAGGATCTATTTTCAGAGCACACATTAGCAGGCTGGAGTCTTGAGAAGGCAGCAAAGGGGCGGTGGGCTGCTGGCTGCTGAAACCGTTGCTGGTTAGCAACGAGCTTCCCCGGTAGCTTCGAGAACGAGAAATCGTTAACACACGTTTTCAGGGAACCAAAACAATCCGCTTTGAACGTTACTCGCAAACTAAGCGGAGGTTTTCTGCTCTTTAAGTTTGTAACTGACCATAACCAAGGAGCTAGCAGCGCTAGGCTAGCCGTCTCCCCGTTGAGGAACCTGAGATTTAAAGCTAACAGGACTTAACGTTCTGCCTGGACTGGACTGTAGCAGCGAGACTCTGATAAACTGGAGCTGCAATCGTCAATTTTGTCGTTTTTTACAGGCAAGTACTGCTTTATAAAGTATGTTCACGCCTGTTTGAGATACGTTTTGTCTGTTAAAGCCAGAGAATTAATGCTAACTTCCTCTTTTGCTGCTGCTGTCGTCTTAATAAACTACTTGTCATTCTCCTCTTTGGGCTGGTTTTGAACGGTGTAGGGCTCATTTTAGAGGCAGTTAATAGGTTTATGTCATGACTTCTGTTTTATGTAGCAGGCTGTTGGGCCTGACAGCGGAGAAGATGTCTGAAGGAGAGAGCAGGCAGGCCCCGGATCCTGCCCAGGAGACGAAGCCGGACTCGGGGGCAGCTGCGCCCGCGGGCCAAGCGGTGGCGTCCGTGTCGCCGCCGGTGTCCACGGTAACCCAGCCGCCTCCCACTGCTGCCACGGAGGACGAGGAAGAGGAGAGCGAGGATGAGTCGGAGATTCTGGAGGAAAGCCCGTGTGGACGCTGGCAGAAACGCAGGGAAGAGGTACGTCTTCATTCAAGTTTGCACAAAACTGGGAAGTTTGTCTTTGAAACGGAAATGGGATTTGTTGGGAATTGGATCTATCGACATTAGGGCTGTATAATAATATCGATAAAGCGATATATATATATATATTCTTTCCTAGAAAAAAATCGATATTCATCTGCAAGTATCGCTTGCTTCACAAGGTCATCAGGCTTAGAGTAATTTCTTCAGATGTTCAGGTTAAAAAGGAATCAAACTATTCAGAGCAGGTGCTTTGTGCATTTTATTTACTTTACAAATGCATGTAAGCTACAGTTTGTACTGTTTCAATTAAAAGAAACATGTTTTCTCAC